>BQKN01060656.1:11404-46393 GCA_022839385.1 Asparagus kiusianus | reverse complement strand
GCACGATCAAGCTATCTTAGTGGAGATTATGACCTGCAGTTGATAGAGCGTTATTGGGATACCTTAATTGTCACAAATGGCCTGAATAGGACCTTCTCGACTGGTCAATGATGTCATCCATATATAAAGACAGAGAAGGCATCCGCAGCTCCAATCGCTGCCCAACGCAGCTCCTATATGTTGGACCCTAGAGGGGGGGTGATTAGGGTCAAAAGGCTCTAATATGCAATTTAAAGAACAACACAAGCAAAACACAAAACAGTAATGCAATAAAAGTAAGAGAGATAGAGTTAGGAGTTCGTTATCCTTGACGCGCGATGTGTTAACGAGGTTCGGCCCTCTGTCCTACGTCCCCGCTCCCCACTCTCGAGGAGAAATCCACTACACAACCGGTTTGGAAGCCGGAACTTCGTCTACACAGCGATCCCACACGATCTCTCTCACTACACAGTTTGATCTCAACAGATCACACCCTCACAGTTGATCTTACTCAAGATCTCAACCTCACAGCAGAAGAAAAGATGCAAGAACCTCTCTTTACACAGCCCCTATAGCAAGGAGAAGGTTTACTGAAGCTGGGAAGTGAATCACACTTAAAAACAGAGAGAAAACAGACTTTGAAAATTTTACTCAGGAAACAGAAAAAGCTCTCTGGTTTTTAAACGTTAGGGCTAAGGAAGAAGAAGAAGTCTGGGGGGTTTTTATAGAAGAGATTAAATCATTTTAAAAACAAAACCCAATCTTCCTATTTAGGAAGATAATCTTCTTTTCAGATTGTTAGCTCAGACTGAGCCAAGCACAATTAAGTGAAAGCACAACAAACGAGGCAAAACGACCGTTTAAAAAAGTCACGGTTGACTGAAGGAAATTTTGGTCATCCAAAATAAATCTTCGGTCGACCGAAAAATCACGTCGGTCGACCGATCAAAAAATTCGGTCGACCGCGAGCTGCTTCGAAAACTTAGAAAACAAACAGAGCCATCGTCGGGGGACCGGCGCGGTCGACCGATATAGAAATCGAAATTTCGGTCGATCGCACCGGTCGCCCGACGACTTCTCTGGAAAATACTAACGAATGGCTATAGGAGCGGTCGACCGGACCGGTCGACCGCTTTCTGATATATTGCAGAAAACAGGTTTTGACCAACTTGAAATATTTGCAAAATATTTATTTGACCTCTGAAAATTCTAAAACTTTGTAAAATGTTTTTAATACTAAAAACAAACTGTTTGGAAAAAGAATTTTGCAGATAGGTCCTCATACTTGTGAAAAATAAGGTTTTGTGAAAACCGCTTAAAAGCTTAAATATGAAAACGTGTGTGAGTCCCAATAGCTTCAAGTAAACACAGTAACTCTTTACCTACATTCTAGCACTGGAGAGAAACATAAAAGAAAGCTAATATCCTCATATTGAAAGTAATACTTGAGCTTTGATATAGCTTGAATCGGATGAAGCTTTTATTCGAATTTGTCGTTCTTGAAATAACGTTGCTTCATCTCTTGGCCTCCTCCTCCTTTGGATATCATCGTTGTAGCATATATTCCATCCATCCTCCATTAATGGCACTAACGAGCTTGATAACTGAATTTACTACATTTACACTTAATAAGCCATTAGTACCGATAATGGTGGTTGTAAGAACATCATCAAAACATAAGGGCTAACACTATAGCTGCCCAACGCAGCTCCTATCGCAGCCCAACGCAGCTCAAACCGCAGCCCAACGCAGCTCCTATCGCTGCCCAACGCAGCTCCTATCGCTACCCAACGCGACTCAAACACAGCACAGACGCAGCATAACTGCAGCTCTAAACGAACTGCGTTCACAGCCGCTGAACGCAGCATAAACGCATCACCCAAAAGTGTACGCGGGTCCAGACCCAGCAACGCACGACTTGCGTTTGACCTGTTCAAACCTGATCTGGCAATCCCGAAACCGCTCTTCACCCACGATCTGGGGAGGTGGTTTGAGTGGGTTGTTACACCCGATTAATAGGGCAACTAAACCCCCATTTAGGCACGGATTATGGGGGCAGTTACACCCCTAACCCTCCTATAAATATCAACAAACTCAACAGAGTTAAGGAGGGGACTTGGAGAAAAGGGAGAGGATTGGATCGGATCGAGGAGGAGATTTTCTCTAAAATTGGAGCGGGTTCTTAGAAGAGTCTAAAGGCAATAATCTTCAACAAACTGAAGATTTTCGGATCTTTGATACTTGGCTCATTAACCAAAATATTTTGGTTCAAACAACTCTTTTCTTACTAGAGTTTGTCACTCACTCTGAGGTACAACACTCGTGGAGAGTTCTTGGATAATTCAGCCATACAAGTCATTTGTTCCAGCAAGTTGAGACGTTCGGATCGTCAATGAGAAGCAAACTCGACGCGAGCATTCGAGGGAAGCATCTCATCGCCACCGTGAAGAACCCAGAATTAAACAAAGGAGAGAATCAAATTCATTCTCTTCTCTTTTGTAGTCAGGAATATGCACTACAAAAAAGTGAGCATTTGGGGCGATCTATTAGGGGCATAAATAGTGATTTGCCCCTATTAATTATGAATTAGGTGCGGATGATGAATATGTGCCTATTACTATTATTTGTGGCACTTCATAATACCCCTATAAGTTTGGCGGGAATTAAAAATAATAGAGGTGGCAAATTAAGTAATTTGGACTAAATAGAGGCATATATATCCGCCCCTAATGTTTTCTAAACCCTACTAACCAAACCCGCGCCCCTTCTATTCCCCGAAAATAAAAATCCCCGCGCGGATCACGACAGAGGCACAAACTTCTGCCCCTAATATTATCTAAACCCTAAAATCAACTCATGCCGTCTCTTTCCCCCTACCCCCCGCAAAAAAAAAAAAAATAAAAAACAACCGCGCGGCCCTACATCGCTCTGAAGAACGTATCCGAGCAGCCCTACCTCTTCCTCGATCGGTAAGTTTTTCTTTTATTTTTGTGTACCTGTCGGCCTCCCAATCGTCACGCGTAGACGATTTGATTTTCAACGTAGATTAGAATGTTTAATTATCATATTAGATTAGAGTATTGTTTGATTTGTAGAATGTTTAATTTTAGATTTGTGGAGAAGAGGACTGGGCCATGTTTAATTTGTAGAACGATTAATTTTAGATTTGTAGACGATTTAATTTTATTTTTATCTAAGAAAATTAAAAAAAAATCTTAGATTAGACTATTTTTTCAGTGTAATTGTTTTTTAGATCATCTTTGTTTTTATATTTTTTCAGTATAATTTTTTTAATGTTAGTATAATTTTTTTTTCAGTATAATTTCGTTTCCACCATTGCAAGTGTGCCCTCAAGGTAATTCTATTTTTTTAGAGTTATTTTAGCATCATGATTATTCCATTGACTTTTATTGAGTTTATTTCTTTTTATTATATTTCTTATTGGACAAATTTTTACTTTTCAGTACTCCAGCTATTAGATAAATTTTTTAACTATGAGTGACTTTTTCCTTCAAATCTGCATTTTTATAGAGCCAAGAACTGGAATGAAGAAGCAAACTATATGAAATAGCAGGTTTTCATAGAATAAAGGTCGATCACAATATATAGACATATCCTCATAAATTAATCCACAAATGCTAGGATGTAGATTATCTTCCGTAACATGATTTTACCTGTTAAAAAAATTCAAACATGCATAGAGAAACGTCAAATACCCTGAATAAGACCAGAATCCCATCAATAATAATGTTACAGATTCCAAGTTTGAATGGCCAGTTTTCTTTGCGGACTATATGAATTTGTAGCTGTATATGCATATATACATTATAAATTTTATAATAATTTTATATTCTGGAGAAGATATAATATGGGTGAAGTTAGTTTTCGGTACAGTTGTGAATAAAACAAGTTCCATAATGGATATCAGGATACTAAATATCTAACCTTATTAAATGGTGAGATATTTCCATAATTTGTTAGCAAAAAATGTGTATTTTGAGTACCTGAATTCAATGCTCCCCAAACACAAAATAAAACATGACAAATTCTATGAAACGACATCACAGTCTAAAGAAAAAAAGGAGGTCTTGTGTTAACTTACATAATCAGTCATGTGTCGTGCGAAGCTCTTTGTGCTACCAGTGTGATTCATTTTTTGCCTCTTGAGGCTTTCAATATTCTTCTCCCAACTTATTTGTCCTATAATCAGCCATGAATATTAAGGCACATATTATGAAGTAACATCTGGAAATATCTCAACTATTATTTGTTCTTTTTTGACTAATAAGGCACATATTCACACTAATAAGGCACATTTCCCAAACACTTGATCTGGCACATATCAAAAGCTCTGAAAACAATTTCCCCAATATTTGGTGGTTACTGCTGAATGTTACCTGGATCTTATGCTTAACTACTGTAATTATTTGCATAGGTGAAATGAGAAATCCAAAATAATAGTTGTAGGAGAATGTTTAATTATCTGAACATGTTCAAAGAGTTTACAAACCAAAATAGAATTAATATTTTTTAGATACCATACATCTAATTATACAATACAAACTGATGTCAAACTTGATGCATCAGATAGACTGTTTTCACTTCTGTTGTATTCTCCATTTCACATTAGGAGTTTGATGTTTGTCTCTATCACTTTCCATTTTTACTTAGTTCTAACCATTGACTGATTAGATTTTGCACGTGTGAATAGGTTCAATTTGGTGTTCTGTTCTGCAAAATAGTTAAATAATGGATAAAAGTTGGGTACATTTTGATCGCCGAAGTCCAGATTATGTTGCAGGGTTGAACTTATTTGTAGATGAAGCCCTTGCCAAGTCTAGTCGTAAAGATAAGATCACGTGTCCTTGTAAAGAATGTTGTAATCGTTATTTTGAAGATAAGATGACTGTGGTGGGACATCTTCTTTGGCATGGAATGGACCCTTTGTACATGAATGCTCGATGGACACATCATGGTGAGCCTTACGTTGAATCAACAAATGTCATGGAAATGGATGTTGCTGAAGGAGGAGATGTAGGTGAAATGCATGATTTCCTTAAAGAGACATTTGTGCAACCAAATATTGGTGAGAACGTAGGGTCATCGAGGCAGCCTGTTTTTGATGGTCGAACACCCGAGGCAGAGCGATTTTTTAAGTTACTTGAACAAGCTGATAAGGAGTTGTATCCAGGATGCAAGAAGTATAAAAAATTGGATGCCGTCGTAAAATTGTACCAGATCAAGTGTTTGGGAAATGTGACTAATAAGGCTTTTGATATGTTTTTAGAGCTTTTTAAAGATATGTTGCCTGAGGGAAATTGTTTGCCACGATCTATTTCACAAGCTAAAAAGATTATTGATGATTTGGGCCTTACTTATGAGAAGATTGATGCTTGCCCTAACGACTGCATGTTGTTTTGGAAAGAGACAGCAAACTTAACCGTGTGCTCTACATGTGGTGCGTCAAGATATCAAGTGAAAAAAATAACAAGAGTTGGGGATACTTCATTTGGGGATAATTCTAGCAAGAAAGTATCAGCTAAGATTCTTCGGTATTTTCCACTAACACCGAGGTTGAAAAGGTTGTATATGTCAAAACATACTGCAGAATATATGAGATGGCATGCGACCGATTGCCCTAAAGATGGATTTATGAGACACCCATCAGATTCTCCAGCTTGGAAGCATTTAGATTCGTTGTACCTGAATTTTGCATTTGAAATTCGAAATGTAAGATTGGGTTTGGCAAGCGACGGGTTCAATCCTTTTGCACATATGAGTAGTGATCATAGCACTTGGCCCGTCGTAATTTCTGTTTATAATCTGCCTCCGTGGATGTGCATGAAGCAACCCTTCTTGTTTCTTTCTTTACTTATTCCAGGCCCTAATGCACCTGGAAATGATATTGACGTGTACTTGAAACCTTTAATGGATGAGCTAAAGGAGTTATGGGAGGTTGGTGCCAACACTTATGATGTGTTTTCCAATCAGTCATTCAACATGAAAGCTGCTGTGTTGTGGACAATAAATGACTTTCCTGCATATGCGAATCTTTCGGGATGGAGTACGAAGGGGAAGCTTGCATGTCCTCAATGTCATCATCAAACAGTATCAAAACGCTTGCCTAATTGTAAAAAGCAATGTTATTTGGGTAATCGTAGATTTTTGCCCATAACGCATAGATTTCGAAATGATGGAGCTTCATTTGATGGCAAATGCGAGAGGGGTCGAGCACCAAAGATGTTGACCGGGGCCCAGTGTTTAGCACAAATGTCTAATCTGACTTTTACATTTGGGAAATCACCACCTTCAGAATCTGAAACTGATGATATTACACGGAAAAAGAAAAGGAAAAGAAATACTTCTGCTGCCTCCAAAGCACAAAAAAATGGTACTAATAATCCATGGAAAAAGAAAAGTATTTTTTTTCTTTACCATATTGGGAGCATCTTTTGATACGTCATAATCTAGATGTGATGCACATTGAGAAGAACGTATCAGAAAAATTTTTGTATACATTGTTGGGCACTTCTAAAAGGTCAAAGGATGGACTTGAAGCTCGTGCTGACCTAGAACTTCTCAATATAAGGAAAGGTCTCCATCCAATTCGTTTGGGAGCTAGGACATACTTACCTCCTGCCATATTCTCTATGACTAATGAAGAAAAGACACTATTTTGTCGTGTGCTATCGAAGGTGCGAGTTCCTGATGGATACTCATCAAACGTTGCAAGGTCTGTTGATGTGAAGGATCGAAAAATACATGGTTTGAAGAGTCATGATCATCATGTTATAATGCACCAATTACTCCCGCTTGCAATACGAAGGGTTTTGCCTAGACCTCTTACTCTTGTTTTGCTCGAGTTAAGTGCAATCTTTAGACGGTTGTGCAGTAAGAAAGAATCTGAAGCATCATTCAAGCATTTGGAATATAGAATTGCATTGACCGTATGTTATTTGGAGAAAATGCTCCCTCCTTCATTCTTTGATATAACGGTTCACTTACTAGTTCATCTCGCCCACGAGGCTGCTATTGCTGGACCAGTCCAATATCGATGGATGTATCCCATTGAAAGGTAAAACACAAAAAAAATTATTGAACTTTTTTGCTTCTAAATTTTACTTGCCTTTTATAACTCAGTTAATGCTTTTTTCCTCTCGAAAGGTATTTACAAACATTGAAACGATATGTTCGAATAAAAATTATCCGGAAGGAAGCATTTGCATAGGATATCTTGCAGACGAGGCTCTGGCATTTTGCTCCATGTACTTATCAGACATTGAGACTCGCCGTACTCGTCGTGGTCGTAATGCCGATGTTTCTACCCCTCGTGAAGGCTTGTCAATCTTTGCATACTCAGGTCGTTGTGTGGGTAAAGCCACACAAGTAGATCTTGAAAGAAGTGTATGGGAGCAATGTCGCAAATATATTTTGTTCAATTGCAGCGAAGTCTCTTCATTTCTAGAGTGAGATATTTTATTAGATGTGTAATAACCACTACAGTTCATACCTTGCAGGCATTTTTTTTATTATGTTTAATTCTTTGATGTCCAATGTGAATTTTTTGAGAAAAAAAATAAATCATAGGTTTCATTTGGTATGGGCCTGGGAATGAATCTATTATGTTGTTGGACCTAGACCTGTTTATCCTCATCCTTTCTTCATAGCCTCGTGGTTTAGGCCCAGATGTCAAAGGACCCCTGATTAAGATATGCTTAAAGATATTCATAGGATTTAGATCTTAACTTCTTAACCAAATACTCCTTATTCTAAGGAGTCTCAACAAACTCCTCCCACTCTCTCCAGAACGGAGATATCTCCTCAAATCCTTTTCCCACTCTCTGATGGTTTATTCATTCACACGTGTTCCATCTTTGTAAGTGTATTATCCTCATCCGGTCATCCTTTACTTAAAATCCCTCTCCCCTTATCTCTCCACTAAACTAAACCCTCCATAATCTCTCCACAAATCCTAAATAACCCCCTTACCTAAAATTCCGTTACCTAATCTCCTCTTTTAACTCCACTAACCCTCCCTTACATGATCCGCTTCTCATTTATTTAATAAACCCACAAATTCCTTTCCTCTGTGTCAATCCCAAAAACAAAAACAGTTGCTCTCAACATCCTCCTCCTCTAAATCCTTGCTATCATCTAGTTGCCCTTCTTCTTTTGCTCAGGTTCAAGGTCCAAGTCCTCTTTGTTCCAGCCACCACCTGGATTTCCTATTCAACAATGGATCCAGCATCCCTTGTGGGGTGCAAGTTCTTAGGAGCATGGGACACACTCTATGATCATACTGGCAAGCATCTCTTTCCTCGAGTATTATTATTATCATTATTTGGATTTTCCCTTCATGCAAGCATAATTTGTCTAGCTTTTGTTAAATTCATTCTCATTATTATTATGCAAGCCTATTTTCCTCTTTAAATCTTTTATTGGTCGCCTATATTTTTCATAATCGACGAGCATATTTTATCTTGCTCATTATTATTATGCAAGCATTTTTATCCTTTTAACTCTTCTCTTGATCGCCTTATATCTTTTCAGAATTGGCAAACATATTTTGTATTGCTTTTGTGAATTCATTCTCATTATTATTATGCAAGCATTCCTTCAATTCTTTTAATTTTTCATGATTGTCTTATTTTGGCAAGTATATAGAGCTAGTGACTATCTGTATGTTAGTTTGAGTTATTCACAATATTTTCATTTACTCACCTTGCTTTAACGAATACAAGGGGGTGACAACTGTTCTTGTGTCAACTCGATTAATAGGTTTGGCATTTTTAGCAAGGTTAGCAAATCCTAAGCAAGTTACTATAGAACAATTACATGGAGTTTCAATCATCTGATTAACTGTGGATTTTTTTTTAAGGCAAGTGGAAAATATGTTGATAGCAGAGAGGAGTGATACAAGGTCATATGACCAACACTTAATTTGCCAAGTCTTGAATTTGTCAAGAACTCGATGAGTATTATAAAAATACAATTATGGACTTATGGATCAGACCCATCAACATGAGCTGGATTGCTAATGAAAATAAGCACCACTGAATCATGGACGGTGGTTATGGTTATTAACTAATATGTAATAATTCTTCACAGACTACCTAATCAAAAATATATATGTATATATATTTGTTTAAAGAGATAAATTGTCCAGCACTTCAACTCTCAGCTTATTATTATCCACAGAATTTGCATTAGGGATATGTCATCCACTATATTAATCTTTATTAATATAAAAAAAGTGCCCTTGTGACGATAGCCATGCAGATGTCTTAGCAAAGATACGGAGTGTGATCCTCAGAGCCGGTGGGTTAGGTTGGTTACTCATACTAGGCCTATTCTACAATCGATTATACCTTAGTTTGTGACAAACGAGTTGAAGAGAATTCCAATAAAACATAAATTTTGGGCTTAGTTATTTAAAGGGATTGCCGCCTCTTTTGCCTGATAGAAATCATGAAATTTCATTAGGAATTGCATCCTATATTTATTGACTTTGATGGAAAGGCGTCCTTTACACTCATCCTCATGCTATGATACAAGAAGATGAATGAGAAGAAGAGGATTGTGAGGATATAATTACAAGAGACATGTTACTGTTTTATGTGAGGAATTATGACTGCTGAGCCTAATTGTAGATTTAATAGGAGATACTAGTATTCAAATAATTGTCTGGATTAGATGATCGAAGAATTTCTGTATTGTGTTTGAATGATGAGATATAACCGTGTAGGATACAAGTAACAGTGAGAGTTAAAACAAGATCTGACACAATAATATGGTGTTCTAGTACTTTGGTCTTATGCATTTATTTCCACTTTCGGCTGATGATAGTATATGTGCTCAGATGAAGAAATTTGTGTAGGAGCACACAAAGACATGAAATTATGTTATAATTTTTGATTTCTTAAAGAATATCAGTAGTGGAGGGACTTTATTAGTTTATTGAGGCCAACATTGTGCTTAGATCATGAGAACTGGGAAAATTATTAAGGGGACAAGCTACTGTCAAATAGATGTCCTATTAAGATATGGATCGGAAGAATGACCCAGTGATATAGACCACACGATACATGTATTATCGATTTGTACTTGTTATGAACTTACTATGCTTGATATGCATGACTTTATGGAAAATTATTGTTGATCACCTAGTTGTCGTCCAATAGGAGAGACTGTGCATGAAGACGACTCCTGTTAAAAATATGATTTATAAGCGTGCTTTCATAGCATGGCTATGCTCTCGATATCGACATCCCGATATGAGAATTTTTTTTCCTTGGCTATACTATTATAGCATCGACTAGACGATGCACCCTTCTTGATTGGACATGTTCTGGGTCACGGTTATTTTCATAGTTTTACAGAAGTCGTTCCACGGTAATACTGTGGTTAGTGCACAACATTTCATGCACAGTCACTAAAAAATATAATTGACAAACATGGGGTTTATAAAGGGGAAATAGACGGAGAATATAACATGTATATAAACGGGTATATGCGCATTCCTGATATCCTGAGTTATATATACATGGGCCAAAGAGCCAATTCCTGACTTGAAGCCGTGTTCCCGGGACGGTTTACGGGGAACCGATTTATATACATGAAAATATTCTTCTCTAATTCAAATAACATCTAAAATAAGAATAATGTGTTTATATGCTTTGTGATAGTTTTGGCATGCACAGCATGACCTGGATGAAGTATTGGTGATAGATTTGGCATGCATAGCATAACCTAGATAAAGTATTGGTGATATATATTTATATTGTTTGCTTATAGAATTTTGGAAGTTGATATTTAGAGATTTACAATTTGAGATATATGGTATATACGAGGGTTTCCTTGTTTGGATTATTCCCTCGACGTACTCATCTCGTGTTGTGAGTTCTAAATCTTAACTCCTTTTAGTATAGGGCATAAGATATGTGCTTGAGGTAGACCATGATTGATATCTACAATTAGCAATTTCCCTCCTCATTTTTAATTGAGTTCTTCACCTTATTTTGATTTATAAGATTAGCATTTTCTTTTATCACTGAAAATTTAGAATTTATCTTTTCTTTATATCTACCACTTACTTATACGTGCATAATTCTCTCATTTTACATGCTTGCTGGGAGTTTTCTGACTCCCCTGGGGTTTGCATGCCCCAGACTCGGGAACTGTTCTTTCTTCACAGGACCAAGAGGACTTTAAGGATTAAGATCAGTGGCAGTGATCACCTTCTCTCTTCACTCTCTCAGCTTCAGTTATTTAGGCTTTATTGTAATCACTTGTGGTACTCCAGACTAAGATGTAATTTCCTCTTTCCTACTTTGAAGAGTTGTGGACATGTAAGGGAACTAGTCTTTTCAGAGATTTATTTATATATCTAGTCCCTTGCTATTTTAGTTACATGCTCTATGTAGTAGTTCTTTGGTAATATATCTGTATACAGGATGATCCAGAGGCGTGAATGTAACCGTATGGTTGCATTGCCGACCGAGTCACGCTCCAAATTTATCACGTTTTGGACCCGGGGCGTGACAAGATGTTTAGCCCTTTTTTTTGGTATGTCTAGTTCATTAAGTGAATTTTAAGTTCACACTTGTCTGTTATGATTAACTTTAATAGAAAAAGGATGACGGAGTTACGAAAAATCCACCGACGGAAAACTGTTCGAGAAGTAGAGAATTTGAGAAATAAGGAATTTCCTACTTGGTTCCAGAACCATGTAAGTTACAGCTTCGTAGTTATACAACTATCGTTATTGGTACCACATTTTTTTATAATATATAATTGATTTTGTTAATTATTGCCTCAGGTGAATGATTTGCATGCAAAAGGCGATTCTTCCGCAACGAAAGTTTTACGTCGACTTGCTAATGGTCCTAATATGACTATGAAACAATATAAAACATGCATTGTTAATGGTTGTAGATTCCGGATTAAATCGGTTGATGACAACCATAAAAATCAAAATTGTGGAGTCTTTGTTTCTGCACAAACCTCAAGTTATTCTAGTGTGAGGGACAACAATCTGATTACCGGTAATGTTGACTACTATGGAGTTTTAAAGAATATTTACGAATGTGATTATGGTCTTTCTGGAGAGCCCGAAGATCATGGATGTAAAGTGGTGTTATTTGATTGTGATTGGGTCAGCAGCTCTGGGAAGAAGCTTCATAATTATGGTTTCACCTTAGTGAATTTCAAACACTTAGCACACAACAACGATACATTTATAACAGCTTCACAAGCTGTACAAGTGTTTTATGTTTGTGATCCAAAAGACATGGATTGGAATGTTGCTGTTAAATTAAGCCCGAGGGATTTCTTTGATGTCATGGAGAGTGATGATGGATCATCAAGTATGTCCAACCCATTAAATTCAGATGATTATTATGCCATACCAAATCTTGATGATCGGGCACTAGACGATGAAGAATTACAAGTTAGAACTGATATCCGTGGAACTTTTGTTAACAAGTAGTTACCACTACCAGTTACTAATGATTCTGTAGGTAATGAGGAAGAGCTTGAGGATGATTATGAGGAAAACGAAGATGATGAAAGTGATGACAATGAAGAAGAATTAAATTAGTAGATTTTGTGATTGTATTATTAGTAGAATTGAATCTTTTGAAATTGCACTTGTTTCATTTGTTATTCAATGGATTTACTGCTCATGCATTTTTTTGAAAGTGTTTAGTTAATAAATTACTGAAAAACTTGTGAAGTTAGATTTGATAATTGATGCCATACTTTGTGTTTTGGATTTTTAACTATTTAGATGAGTAGAGTTGAGTATTCTGCTTCCAACGAAGAACAAAATATAGAAGACAGTACAGGAGAATTTGATGGCACTCGTGATGATAATGGTACGTGTTTTCTTAAATTTATTGACCAGCTCTTTAGTTCTTCCTATTTTGTTATTTCATATTCCATATTTATTTGATGGCACTCATGATGACATTTGTCGAATTCTCACGTGAAACTACTAAACAGTATTATGGTGGTAGTGGTACTCAGTCTAGAGGCAAGTGAATCTTTTAAATGTTTTACTGCCTGCCATCCTTATTTTAAATCATTTACAAGTGGAACTAATGTAAACAAATCCAATAATTCTTTGAGGTTACAAATATTCAGAAACCTGAGCTAAAGAGTTACAAATATAGACAATCAACAAGAATCTGAGCAGTGCAAGCAGAAATGACACAGGTCCTGAAACCTTGAATGGATGAGGCTGTTGATGAGATCACCACATCCTAGATACCAGAATTTTTTTTCTGTAGTCAATTGTAGGTATCAATATCCAGAAGCTTTATTTAATGTCTCTAAATTTCATCTACTTTTGCTGTTATTACATGTGGCTCAGTATTTGCTCCCATATGCTTGGAATTATGAAGAGAAGCTTAGTTGTTTAATCGAATTATCCTATGGTATGTTGCTGAGATTTTAGGATTGTGTATGTGAATTGGTGCCTGGGAAGGCATGCTAATCTAATCATGTCATGATTGTTCCGTCCGCTTCATTTATACAAGAAAAAACCTATGATTGAATCATCCTTCATTTTCTATTTTCATGTACAGTCTTTATGAGTTTCATGATATGCGATTTGAAGTTGGTGCAATTCAATTGTTTGAATTTTTTTTCAGTAGGGTGAATAAGATCTTTAAGTAGCTCATGGGTGAAAAAAATATTGTTAATTAGACTACACATACTTGCTTAAGGGATTGATTGATTTGGTTGGATGTTCATTTTCATCCAATTTGTATTGCAAAAATGACAAACAGCAGCTCCCTGAGCTACTGCTGCTGCAGTCAGCAGCTCAGAGAGCTGCTGTCGCTGCACATAAATGAGAAAAAGGGAATAGCCCCTTGTCAATGTGCACATGAACGTACACTACGAATTCAAGTCCAATTATATACACTCATACCCCATTTCATGTATACAAGGTGTTGGAAAGGTCAAGAATCGTTTCGGATGCCTCGAACGAGAAATTTGCTAAATTGTCGACATATCAACCAAAATCCGGGTTTTAATATTTATTTATCTATTTTATATGGTTATTAACTTTAGTGTATGCAGGTCAAACACAAAAGAAAAGAGGGCGTGGTTATGACAAGCCAAAGTGGGGAAAATCTGGCAAGGAGTCTATTGCATTCACAGAGGATGGATTAAGATCTTTAAGTAGCTCATGAGTGAAAAAAAATATTGTTAATTAGACTACACATACTTGCTCAAGGGATTGATTGATTTGGTTGGGTGTTCATTTTCATCCAATTGTGTGCACCTGATCTCTTTGATAGTAATTATGTTCCCTATGAAATCACCATTATGAAGACAATATGTGATATTAGGCCAAAATAAAAGTCGACGCCACGGCAAAAATGACCAAACAGCAGCTCCCTGAGCTACTGCTACTGCTGCAGACAGCAGCTCAGAGAGCTACTGCTGCAGTCAGCAGCTCAGAGAGCTGCTGTCGCTGCACATAAATGAGAAAAAGGGAATAGCCCCCTTGTCAATGTGCACATGAACGTACACTACAAATTCAAGTCCAATTATATACACTCATACCCCATTTCATGTATACAAGGTGTTGGAAAGGTCAAGAATCGTTTCGGATGCCTCGAACGAGAAATTTGCTAAATTGTTGACATATCGACCAAAATCCGGGTTTTAATATTTATTTATCTATTTTATATGGTTATTAACTTTAGTGTATGCAGGTCAAACACAAAAGAAAAGAGGGCGTGGTTATGACAAGCCAAAGTGGGGAAAATCTGGCAAGGAGTCTATTGCGTTCACAGAGGATGGATTGTGTGTTGACCCCAAGGATGCCCAACTATCTAGGTACTTAGGTAGCCTAGCAAAAAATTCAAGGTTTCTTCCCCTAAAGCCTACAGATTGGCGGTTGCATGATGAAACTACCATGGATCATGTGTGGAAAACAATATATGTATGATGTTCTTGAACATTTTCAGCTTTAATATGTATTGAAACATATATTATAACACTTGTAAATGGTATAACCCTTGTATGAGTGCAGGATACCATAGATTGGCGGCCTGAAGATGTTGCCAATATTCCTAAAATCCGACTTGTAATGTTGCAAAGATTGTCTGATAGGTGCAGAAACTATAAGGCAAGTTTAAAAGCTAAGTATTACACTCTCTATGTTGGTTTGCCAGAACGATTCTTGTGTGGAGATGATCGTGTAGATCGCGACCAATGGCGGGCAATGGTTAACTATTGGGACACTGATCCAAAAAATAAAGTAAGTACTCATCCATAATATAAACTTATGATTTCAAATTAGGAATAATTTCTTATTATGTTGTGCGCCTCAGGTTAGATGTGAGAAGAATATTGAAAGCCGCAAGAGGCAAAAAATGAATCACACTGGTGGCACAAAGAGCTTCGCACGACACATGGCTGATTATGTAAGTTAACACGAGACCTCCTTTTTTTTCTTTAGACTGTGATGTCGTTTCATAGAATTTGTCATGTTTTATTTTGTGTTTGGGGAGCATTTGTCATGTTTCATAGAATCTCCCACTTCCTTGTATGAGATTTCCCGACCCCCGCTTTCAGCATATTTTTTATTTTATAAATTAGTTGAGGGTGTATGCCCATGCCCAGATGAGGTTCATAGGTTTGGAATGTGTGTTTTTTTGGAGGTTTTGTTTAGATTGTTCGATACAGTGAGGAAGCATGTGGATTATAATCCACCAAAAAAATGAGGGGCATTTTTTGTCTTTTACTTGGTCAAACATGTGGATTGTAATCCACCAAAAAAAAAAAGAAAATGAAAAAAGAGCTAGGAATCTTAGATTATTTTTTGAGTAAGTTGCCAAACATGCTGCTATTGTGTTCTTGATTCTGCGGAGAATTCATCTTAATATCTATAAGCAAGCTTTTGCCTTTTTTTATAATCGATTTGGTAGTTTTGCATGTAACATCTCAAAAGCTCCTCAAGGTTTAAGTATAATAGGAAGAATAATCTGAGTCTGTTGCCTTTTTCCCTGATTGGTTTGATTACAAAGGTTCCTTTTGATGCTGTAACTTAGAAATAGATCTCTTGGAAGTGGAGTATACTGAAACTGCATATGTTAGATCACCTAGGCTTTATTCCTTTTGCTTTAGACAGAATATCTGGTCTATAATTATTTTAATGCAACAAGCAACAAATGTTACATGATTAAGAGAAACCATCAGTTAACAAAGTTGCTGGTAATTTGGTGTTCTAAGTTCAATTCTGTATACAATGAACTGCATGCTGTGCAATTTTCTAAACTTTCTCGAAGTGTTCCTTCTTTTACTTTTGCATCAAGATCCTTTGTTGTAATAACATATAAACTATTTAATCCTTTTAACCGTTTATAACTCTAGAAGATGTGCTATTACATATTACATGCAAGGAAAATTTATTCTTCATTTACTGTATATAGGGATGCACTGTTGTAGAACACCTTAACATAGTAGTGTAGTATATATTTCACTGTGGAGAATAAAGCCCATCTTTCATCTGGAATATCTAATTGATATGATGCAAAGGAAGTCAAATATCTTAAGAATTTGGTTCTAATCTTGCTGTTCTTAATTTGGATAAACCTTTTGTTAGTTGGTGGTTGCATATATTTCCTACGGAATCAAGTGTTTGTAGCAGTATCTTTTTTATTTGATTCTTTGTGACATTAAAGTGATAATTCCCTGGTTGATGATTCTATGTGCTTGAAGTAGTATCTTTTTTGAAGCAGTATCTTTAATTAAATAAAATTTATGATTGTTTTTCTGTGTTTTACAAATAGGAGAAAAAACATGGTCGCAAACCCGATCCTATTGAGATGTTTTATATAGTGCACAAACGGCGAGATGAAAACAAAAGTTGGATAGATGATGCATCGGAGGATTTGGCGGTGAGTTTGAAATTTAATCATTTGTATTTAGACAAGTAATACATGTAAAAAAATTGCTTTCCTACATATTGTGTCCATTTTGGCTATTGAAGTGAATTCTTTTTTTAGGTTAAGATCTCACGGGAATTAACGAGTTTGGTTGAAACCCATGGCGAGGAAACATCAGAACTAAGGCAACAAGCTTATGTAGCAGCAAGGGGTTTAGAGACTCGTGGTAGAGTTCGTGGTTATGGAAGAGGGGTGACACCAGAAATGATTCCTTGGGTGGCACAAACTCAGCCAACATCTTCATCACTTCGATCACGTACTGGGCGAGCATATGCTAGTTTGCAATCTCAATATTCAGAACTTGAGGAAAAGTATGAGCGACAACAAAAGGAGTTGGATGAGTTGAAACAGATGATCACTTCAGGGCACGCACATCCGCATCAACAATCTTACTCCCAACAACAGTCTAACTCACAACAGCGGTCTCCATCCCAACAACAGTCACCTTCCGAACAAATTCCGACATCTTGCCCATATCCACCATATCAGCATCGTCGTCCGCGATCTCCTTCCCAACAACAATCACCTTCCCAGCACACTCCGACATCGTACCCATATCCTCCATATCAGCATCTTCCACCGTATCCGTATACATCATCTTCGCAGTTCTACTACCCCATCCATACCAGCCACCTTTGTACCACCCAGTGCCACACCCACCTGGAGAGTTTACAGCAATGCTCAATGATTCAGATTTTATGCAGCAGATGATGCCACCAAATGATAGGAATGGCAGGGATAAAAGTTAGATATTTTTACATTCATGTTGAAGGGCAACTTTGTTGGTTATTTAAGTTATTGTTAAGTACTATTTATCACACGCTTTTAAAGCAATTTTGGTACATTATTATGTAATCAAATTGGATTTACTTCTTATTAATCAAAATTATTCATGTTTCAATTATTTTATGTTTGTTTTTCAATTTAATTATATGAATTAAAATTAAATTATTTTTTCTAGATTTATTAAAAAATTAAAATATTAATATTAAATTTAAGTTATTAGAGGCGATTATATTTGTACCTTAAGTAAATATATTTTTTATAATTCAAACTATTTGGGGCATTTATATCTGCATCTAATAAGTTATTAGAGGCAATTATATATGTATCTTTAGTTAATACATTTATTATATTTCAAACTATTTGGGGCATTTATATCTGCACCTAAGAAGTTATTAGAGGCGATTATATTTGCCTCTAATACTTTTTCAAATAAACCGGATGTGGCGCATTGAGTATTTGGGGCGGAAGTTTGTGCAATATTGCCCCTAATAACTATTAGCAACACCACATTTAGGTGCGGATACGAGATTTGCCACTCATGTAATTAGAGGCAGATAATTCTATTTATTTGCCTCTAATTGAATTAAAAGCGACGAAAATAATTGCCCCTAACTCTTCTTTTTTTTTTGTAGTGAATTCAAATTGTAATTCGAGAGTTGAGAGGGTTGTAAACATTCTTTTTCTAAGCAGTTAGAGAGAATAAAATCAAATACAATTCTTTCCCTATTTTCTTGTTACAAATTTTCCAACAAATAGTGACACCAATTTTTCAGAAGTCTTTGATCCGCCACTACTCCTAGCACTGCTATATTTGCAATATAACAATCTATATACGGTTTCAAATTTAACGTTGTTGTCAAGTAATACAGCACATTACTGCTACGTCTTTTGCATATTTCTAATAATTATGGCACACCTGAGGTACATGAAACATTTTGTAACTTGACTGCAGTGGTCATTTGAATGCATGCTATTTAGACATTGCAAGATACTTACCGAGTTAGCCTTAAATATTTAGGTCGATAATAGATTCAAATTGGTTTGTATTGAGGCAGACTTATTGGAAATTTCATGCGCGTGAATACAAGTTCCACGTTATACTACTTAGAAAAGTAGCGATGAGTTTAAATACGAGAGATTTAGGTGTTGATAGCCATATTCTGCTCCATAAATACCGGTTTAGAGAATCACGTGGCTTAATATTATGATTAGGCAGTTCATAGAATGTCTGCAGTCATATTGTTATGCTTTGATGACAGAGGTTGACGCACAAAAGATGAATAATGCCCAAATATGTATATGTAATCATGTTCTCAGTCTATAATTACCAATTTAGACCAAGTCAATGGAGGGTCGTGCTTCCCATATAATAAAACCTATACTCACAAATGAATAGGGACTAGGGAGGGCTTTATTGATAATTCCTTGTGTGAGCATAGTCTCGCATTGAAAGAAAAGAATAATAAACTTGAATAGAAACAATTTAAGCTTTCGATTAACTTTGATTCTCAACCTCTATTTACAAGTAACAATAGTCATCACACATGCCACCATAGCCACTGTCACATATATCTGTTCTGTTTTGTTAACTAGCAATTAAAAAAACATCTTTGTGTAGCATCATATGCTACGACACTATAAATAAAGTTTCCAACCATTATTACGCTTTGCATCGCCGGCAATTTTGTCGCACTCAGTCAAAGCTTCTTAATTTCTTTTTTATTTTTATTTTTTATGAGCAATAATTTAAGTGAAATGTACTTGTCAAATAGCTTATCATCTGCTGGCTTCAGACTTGATCTCCTTTGAAGTACTAATGGACCTATAATCTATTACAAAATCCAACTCTAGCACAACACATTTTTCTGTTCCCTCTTACAAGTTTATAACCATAAAATCTGTTGGGAAATTTTAGTCCCCCCACGTACTACGATCTTCGCAACTCGGACGCCAACCTACAATCAACAAGATATAAAATAACCACAATCAAGAAAGATCACCAAGATTTACGTGGTTTGGTCGACTAACTTCGATCTACGTCCACAGGGCAACAATACGAGAAATCCACTATGTATCAAGGATAACTAAAAGAGAAACCACTTAACTCTCCTCTCTCACTCTCTCAACCCCACATACATAATCAACTCTCATATTCTCTTAAAAACCCACTCCTTACAATCTTTTGAACGGACAAAGAATGCGAAACCCTCTCCCAATGATGTAATCTTTTGCATGGACAAAGAATGTGAAACCCTCTCCTAATGATGTAATCTTTTGCACGGATAAAGACTACGAAGCCCTCGTCTCTCGCACAATATTCTTGAATCAAGCTACGCCCTCTGCTAGCCATAGATTACAAGAATATTGACTCTTTCTCATCTGCTTGGTGTTTTCTCCAACAATAGAAGAATATATATAGGGAAACCAAAACCCTATCTCTAGCCTAACTTCATAATTAGAATAGGATTCAAACTCCTAATCATGATAAAATCCAATCTCCTAATCATGATAGATCTATAATCCTATCTAATTCTCATGAAGTTATACAAAGAATCAAAGATATAATCCCAACAATCTTCACATTGGATTTGATTCCCAAACTCCCTGGAAGATATATCATCGCCATCTTAAAACTTTGCATCACCTGCTAGCATCTTATATTCTTTTGCACTTCAAATCGTAGCACCCACACTCGTAATCAGAACACCTACACTCCAACTAGATGTCACGTGACCTTTACTTTCATCTATCTCGCTGTAGCGCCTCCACCTCTCTTGTGTACACCAAGAGATCTTCACCACCTTTGACATTAGAAGCAAGTCAACCATACTTGTTCTCCCAACTTGAGCCTGACAATAGTCTTCCCCCGCTTGTTTTCCTTGTGCTCCACATGCATTGCTCGTCTCAAACTATATCGGTGCACCTCTCTTACTCCATAGTACAAGCCAGATGCCGCTATCTCCTCTATCACTTGGCTTGGACCGAATATGAGCGCTCATCATTTTCAAGTCCAATGTCACCATCCCCATCAGCATGTGTGTCACTCAGTCATTCCTACTTGCAAGCTCCACCTAATCTGGCACTGTCCACCTCGAGTCTACACACCAACCAACTACTGCTCCCGTGATGACTCTGAATAATTATATGCTGACAACTCTACTGCTAGAATCACGTCTGATTCTCTACACCAGTCGCATCCATCACATACTTATTTGTCCTATCCGCCATCAAATTTATCTCATTACAACCATCAGAACTTATCAGCACTTTCTGACTAATTTGAGCAAAATATAAAAAAATCAGACCCTTCCATCACGTTCAGAGAACTCCAAAACCAACAAATCAACTACTGGAACCCCAAAAGCTGCCTCCAAACCCTCGATCAGAAGACAACTTAATCTTCCTTATTTTTCATCTTGATTCTTGTAAGACCGCCGATCTTCACTTTTGTACGACGCCTATCTTGCGAACACGCTCTCAGATCCATCATCGTCACTCTGATACCACTTGTTGGGGAATTTTAGTCCCCCCGCGTACTATGATCTCCGCAACTCAAAAGCCAATCTACAATCAACAAGATATAAAATAATCACAATCAAGAAGAAAGAACATCAAGATTTACGTGATTTGGTCGACCAACTTTGACCTATGCCCACGAGGTAAAAATACGAGAAATCCACTATGTATTAGGGAAAACTAAAAGAGGAACCACTTAACTCTCGTCTCTCAATCTCTCAACCTCACATACATAATTAACTCTCATATTCTCTCAAAAACCTACTCCTTACAATCTTTTGAATAGACAAAGACTGTAAATGTGAAAACGACGAAGGAATTTAAGAAAAAATGTGAAAAATAAGCAAGACAGGCTCTACCACACCCTGGTGTGGTATCTGCCACACCCAGGTGGCAGAATCTGTCCCTGTTGACATGGGTGTGGTGTTTGCCACACCCAGGTGTGGCAGAATCTACTCTGTTTTTAGGGGTGTGGTGTCTGACACCCTCGGGTGTGGCCGACTCGTTTTTTAGAATTCCAATCTGTTTAGGATTGTGTTTTATTATAAATAGAGACATATTTTTAGGGTTTTTTTTGGCTTTGATTAGGCTTTGATTAAGTATTGATTGGGGGATATTTGGGGCACAGAAAAGAGATATTTTCTGAGCTATTAGTTAGGGTCTTATTTGAAAAAAATTAGAGATTTGTTGGTAAGATTAGTTGGTAGTTTTGAGTGATTTGTGATCTCAATTTGTACTCTTCTTCTCTATTAGTGAAAACCCCATCCTCTTCTTGCCTCGTGGACGTAAGCAACTTACCGAACCACGTAAAATTTGTTTGTTTGTATTTGTGGTGTTATCTTGGATTGTTTAGCCTTCTATCTCGACATTTTGGTTTGGTTCCTCGAAGCACAACAATTTGGCCGCTACGCACAACAAGTGGTATCAGAGATCGGACTACGCTTGGGCTATTTGGAGGAGTAGATCGTTTTGGAAGTTCATCCAGGGCTTTAGTTGGTGATTAATGTGGGATTTTTACTATTTGTGATCTTGCCTACCATCGTGTGGGGGTGAGATCTTTCGAAGGATCTTGTTAGGGTTTTAATTTAGCGGTAAAAATCTCTCATTTTCAGTTTGAATCTATTCTTCATTTGTTACGCATTAGTTTGTTGATGCTTTAAGAATTATGACCGAGAAAGAAGGAGTTGTGGGTGGTACTTCCGGTGTGAAGACCATCCACAGTTTGAATATCTACTCTATGAAGATAAACATGAAGAAGTTTAATAGCACTAATAATTTTGGACTTTGGCTATGCGAAGTCTTGGATACGCTCAACGCACAAAATTTGGAGGATACATTAGAGTTGGATGGGAAACCGGGTGACATTGAGGAAAATGTTTGGAAGAAGATAAATAGAATGATATGTGGTGTAATTAGATCTTATTTGACTCTAGATTTAAAATATGATGTAATCAATGAGACTTCGGCTAAGAAAATTTGGGAGATCCTTGAGAGCAAGTGTTTGACCAAGAGTGTGGAGAATCACTTGCATTTGAAGAGGAGGCTTTACCGCTTCGAAGAAAGCAACCTCCATTGGTGATCACATGAACCACTACACAAAGCTTCTTGCAGATTTAGCGAATGTAGATGTCATGATTGAAGATGATAATAAGGCTTTATTGTTGTTGAGTTCCTTGCTTGACGAAGAATATGAGACCTTCATTCTTACTCTTAATAATGGGAAGACATTTCTTTCATATAGTGTGGTCACCGCTGTACTTGTAAATTATCAGTTTCGAAAGAAGGATAAGGAAACTTCAGTTGAGCCGATAGCGGGGGCATTCACAAGAGTAAAGAGTCCAAACCGAAATAGGAGGTCGCAGTCTAGAGGGGCACATCCTGGAGTTTGTAGGAATCAGTGTGCCTTTTGTAAAGAAGATGGACATTAGAAAACTGAATGCCAAAAGTTGACAGATCGAGCCGAGAAAAATAAAGGGAAAGCTACTCAAGCTTTAGAGGTGAATATTGCCAAGGTTAGTGACGACAATTCAGATTCAGATTCTTCGGGCTACTCGTTATCTGTACTACCGCCAGTTTGTGTTGCCGACTCTATGGAGTGGATGTTAGATTCGGGTGCTTCATACCATATTTGTCATAAGAGGGATTGGTTCTCCAGCTTTTAGGAGTTAGAAAGAGGGAATATCATGCTCATGGGTAATGATCATGAAAGCCCTATTGGTGATATTAGTTCTATTTAGATTAGGATATGTGACGGGGTGATTCGGGAGTTGGATGAAGTGAGATTCGTTCCTCAGTTGAAGAAAAACATCATTTTGCTTGGAGTTTTGGAGGCAGCAGGCTATAGGGTGACTTTAGAGGATACATGTTTGAAGGTTATATTTGGGTCTATTATTGTGATGAAGGGTGGCAGGAGGAAAAATTTGTATTATTTGATTGGAAGCATAATAATTGGTAGAGAGCTGACGACTTTTTTGGATTTGTCTTGATTGTGACATTTGTTGAGGCTGTAGTATTTGATTGGTTGTGCCGTGCATGGTTTGTTAAGGAGTTCTTTGACCTACAGATTGAAGTTCTGTGAGCACATTGGTATGAGCAAGAAGCCCGCGGTGGAGTTTGGCACTTCTATCCGTCGATCGAGGGGTCTTTTAGGTGGTGTTCATTCAGGAATTTGGGGGCCTTCTAAGGAGGCATCATTGGGAGGTAATCAGTATTTGGTTTTTGTAGTTGGTGATTATTCTAGGTATTGGTGAGTTGCAACCAAGTCCCGTTGGCTTAAAGTCCTAGAAGTCAACAACAGGTGGAGGAAGTGTATTGGCAGAAAGGTAACCCATCGTTCTGGTTTTAGTAGAGGTCCTTTATTGCATTTGTGCCGAGCTCATGGTAGTTTGAGAGTCTTCATTGGAGAGGAACATTGGGGTGACGAGATGAGATGTCAGATTTGGTGAGCTGTTCCTTACTAATGGAGGATCGGTGTTTGATGTTGAGCATTGGTTTTGGTGTTCGTGCTTCGACATATTTGGTTCATCTTAGTCATAGGTTACCGACTGATGTGTTTGGAGATTTAGGATCTGATGGAGCTGCTTTAGATTTTGGATTGCGTCGGATGTTTATTTACCCAACATTTAGTCACATCGAGGATGTGAGATTTAATCCGATTGTACATTTGGGATTCAGAGGCATGTTTGGTTATCAGGTATTGGCTTCTAATTTTGTTATGAGCAGGTATATCATATTTAACTCTTGACAGGTGGAGAGTGTTGATCAGATCGTGGGGATATCACAGTAGGTTGAGAGTGATGCTACTCCACGTTAGGTGGAGATTACTCCATATACTCCAGATTATACTGTATCGTTTGAGATTCCAGCTGAGGTGACACAGTTTGGGGATCATTTGGATTTGGATGTAGATAATGAGTTAGTTTTGAATTTGAGTGTAGTTGGTGGACATAGTTCACATTTGGTTATGGCCGTTGGTTTACCTTAGGTGGAGGTGTTAGATTGTTTTACTTTGGGGCCATTTAGAGAGCTATCATCCGCAGATTTCTTGATGATGTTCGCGAAGGATTGCAAACTCTTCTAGTTGATTGAGGGCCTTTAGAGGCCGTTGGGTGAACTACGTAAAGACTTGATTCCTTGGACAAGAGGATACATAGGTAGTCATTTATGATGCAGCCGGTTTGGTGAGTTGATACCGACATTTGGAGTCACATTCTCGTTTGGGTTCTCGACTTGTTGTGGATTGAGTCCATTATCGTGGTTTTGTTCCACTTCGTACTGGATGCAACAAATGAGACGTTTGATTTGGTTGGTGTCGTCTCAGTTTTGGGAAAACTTCACCGAGGTGGATAATTGTGAAAACGACGAAGGAATTTGAGAAAAACGTGAAAATAAGCAAGACAAACTTCACCACACCCTGGTGTGGTTTCTACTACACCCAAGTGGCAGAATCAGTCCCTGTTAACATGGGTGTGGTGTCTACCACACCCAGGTGTGACAAAATATACCATGATTTTAAGGGTGTGGTGTCTGTCACCCCCCTGATGTGGCAGACTCGTTTTTTAGAATCCTAATCAGTTTGAGATTGTGTTTTGCTATAAATAGAGACACGTTTTTAAGAGTTTTTTTGACTTTGATTGTGCTTTGATTAAGCATTAATTGGGGGATATTTAGAGCACAAAAAGAGGTATTTTCTGAGCTATTAGTTAGGGTTTTATTTGGAGAGAATTAGAGATTTGTTGGTGAGATTAGTTGGTTGTTTTGAGTGATTTGTAATCTTAGTTTGTACTCTTCTTCTCTATTATGGTGTGTTTGGGAGTTTACTAAGGGAAGGGAAGGAAAGATAAACAACGGGAAGGGAAGGGAAGAGAATTGAAACATGTTGTTTGGGAGTTGAGTAAAGTGAATGAAGGTGAAAGGAAGTAAATATATGTAAATTTACATAAATGACTTTATTCTAATAACACATCAGCCCTTTTATTTGTTTTGATGGGGGTAATAATGTCATTACACCCCTTTACCCTCCTTTACCCTCCTCTACCGCCCAAATTGGGTGGGGTGGGGGGGGGGGGAAGAAAACCAAGCAATTTTACCCTCCGTTCCCCTTCCGTCCTCCTCTCTACCCTCCTTAAAAAAACTCCCAAACAAGGTGAAATCTACATTTTTCTTCCCCTCCCCCTCTCTACCCTCCATCCAAACAGGGCATTAGTGAAAACCATATCCCCTTCTTGCCCCGTGGACGTAGGCAATTTACTGAACCACGTAAAATTCGTTTGTTTGTGTTTGTGCCGTTATCTTGGATTGTTTAGCCTTCTATCTCAACCATTTGGTTTGGTTCCTCGAAGCACAATAACTTTGCCGCTGCGCACAACAGTGAAACCCTCTCCTAATGATGTAATCTTTTGCATGGACAAAGACTACGAAGCCCTCGTCTCTCGCATAATATTCTTGAATCAAGCTATGCCCTCTGCTAACCATAGATTACAAGAATATTGACTCTCTCTCATCTGCTTGGTGTTTTCTCCAACAATAGAAGAATATATATAGGGAAACCAAAACCCTATCTCTAGCCTAACTTCTTAATTAGAATAGGATTCAAACTCCTAATCATTATGAGACCCAATCTCCTAATCATAATAGATCTCTAACCCTATTTAATTCTCATGAAGTTATACAAAGAATCAAAGATATAATCCCAACAAAATCTACGTATTTGATATTCATGCAAAACAATTGTGTAGTATTGATCCTAACTCGTAAGGGCAAGGGCTGATAAAGCTAATTGTAGTCCTATTTTGTTTGGAAGATGTTCAAGTCTCACGGTAAAAAGATATAGAGTTAATTAAAAAAAAAACTTCTAAAATTTTAAAACTCTACCAAACTCCTGAATTACTGAAAATCTCGTAAATGATATTAACAGGTAGAATAAATAGATTTGAATTATGATAAATTAAAGTTCTCACCGTAAAATTTGAATGGAGAGAAGAATATTCATGTGGGAGAACCAGACACAACAAGTAGGCCACATTTTAACACCTTTTACTCGATGTTCAAGCGCCATTTATGAGATTTTCTAGTTGCTCATGATGCTTAGTGTAATTTTCAAAGTTCAGACGGTTTTCTTTGATTTATTTATGTAGGAGGACTTTTTTTTTGTCAGAGCCCCCAAACTTTATGGGGGGTTTCTTGTAAAATTTACCAAAAATTAATAACTTTGGAAATAAAGGTTCCATATGTAAGCAAAAGTTTTCTCACATATCATTCTCTCGTCATTCCTTCCTCTCAAAATAGTCGATGCTTATTCTCTATCTCTTACTACTCCTCTTCTCCTTCAGATCCTCACTCTCCTCCCAATTCTACGATACGACCTCGTGCTCCTTGCCGACCCCCTCTCCAGGCTCTCGCTATGCCTGCAACTCGTCCCTCTCCTCCTCCTGCAACACTTTCATAGTCTACAGAGCTCGTCGTGGCCTCAACAATGCCTCGAGCATCTCAAAACTCTTCGACGCAGATTTACATCAAGCTCTACAGGTAAATAACCTGACAGATTCGTCTGAGCTTCTTGAGGACAACAGAGAGATCTTACTCCCTATCGAATGCTCTTGCTCCTCTGGCTTCTTTCACTCCGAGCTTATTTATACGGTTCCTTATGTTATGACATATAGTGATATCTCTTGTGATGTCTTCGAAGGCTTGGTTAAGCTTTCTACGCTGTCGGAGGAGAGCACTCATGATCCTGATAATGTTAGGAAAGGTTTGAAGCTGAAAGTTCCTCTAAAATGTGCCTGTCCTGATGAAAATGATACTAGGCAAGGACTTCGGTATCTTGTTACTTACCCGATTCAAGAAACGGATGAACCAGGACTTATAGCTGAGAAATTTGGGATTTCTCTTGGTGATTTGTTAGCTCAGAACAGTATGGTGGATTCAAACCCAACTTTGTTTACTAATACTACAGTTCTGGTTCCTCTTAGAGATATTCCAATTATAAACTGGAATTTATCGGATCCAGATGACCGAGATCATGGCTTCACTCCATTTTCACCAAGCAAGATGATCGACACAAAGGCGAGGAGCAAGATTTTGTATGTTATTGTAACAATTATTGGATTGTTTTCGGCGTTTGTTTTGTTATCAGGAGTTTCCTTTTGTTGTAGAGCCAAGAATAGAAAGAGAGGTGTTAAGATCAAACACTCTTCTTCTCACTCAACTCCTACATGTTTATCGCCTGATATAATCGCAGTCATGTCCAAATACTCTCTCATTAGTTACACAACCGAAGAGCTAAGCGAAGCCACAAATGACTTCAGCAAAGAAACTCAATTGGGTTCTTCGGTTTTCAAGGGTAGAATCGGTGATAATGAGCTTGTGATCAAGAAAATGGGATTTGGGGATGCAAGAAGAACAATCAGTATCCATTCCAAGATCAATCACTCCAGCATCGTTCAACTTGAAGGCGTGTGTTACGGAGATGATGAGTACTCTTCCTCGTTTCTAGTCTTCGAGCTTGCAAGAAATGGGAGTTTGAGAGATTGCTTGAAGAATTCAGCAAATGCTCTTTCATGGCAAAAGAGGACTCAAATTGCCTTTGATATCGCTATCGGTCTTCATTATATACATCATTGCACGATTCCTTCGTATATACATACGAACGTAAATAGTAGAAATATACTGATTACCGAGGATTGGAGGGCAAAGATTGCAAATTTAGGTGAAGGATCGATCATCGCCAATTCTTATGAAACGGTATCAACGAAAGTTGATGTGTTTGGCTTTGGAGTTGTTCTTTTTGATATTCTGTCAGCTAAGGAGATCAAAGATGGGAGTTTGATGAGGCAGAGATTGGGATTTTTGCATGGTGAAGGAGGAGGAGGTGACTGTTTTGATGAACTTAGGGGGGTTTTGGATCCAAATCTTAAGGATTATCCTGTCGGTGATGCTCTCTGTATGATTGTTTTGGCTAAAGGTTGTGTTGACAAAAATCCTATGAATCGGCCATCGATGAATGATATTTTGAAGATTCTTGCGAGAATGGTAAGGTGATATTTGTTCACTTATTGTAGGAAGAAGGTAAACAGGTCGTGTTAGCATATGTTCACTTTTACTTCCTTCTACTTCTCATGGTATTGTCGTCTTCACATTTGGAGAGTTGAGGTATTTTATCGTAATGAAAGAAATCATGTATTTGTCAATCTTTGTGTTGAGAAGAGTAGGCCCCTACAACTTCAAATCTCCACAACTTGATATTTTTCAACAATTTAATTACACTTAGAACCACCCCCTCATGGGGTATTTATAGGTACTATAGAGCGCTTCTACAATCTTCTAACCTTCTAGCGAATTTACGTAACTTTCTTCATGACTCTTATTAAATTCTTCTATCACATTTTATGAAAACATCTGTTAGAATATTCTACCTTTCCCTGAAGTATTTTACTCTCTTGAAACTTCCACATATTTACATATTTCAAAAATTTTGTTTGACCTCCAAGAAGAACGCTAGACAATAAATGTGAGAGTACGCTAGAAAATTACAGTAGGATAACAAAACAAAACAAATTTACAATGTGGAAAAAAAGTTATAGTATATGTTTTCGTCGAAAATTGTTTTCTTCATTGTATAACTCATTACAACTTTGATCGTTACAATAAGTTCAAAAAGATCGGTCTTTTTATAAGACCTTTACACAATGAAAATAAAAGATACAATTCTCTTGAAAATAAACGCAAGATCTGTTTATCGTCTCCTGCTTGCGTGGGTGTCTTTGCCTGTGCCGGGGTTTATCCGTGGACCACATTTGATCAGATCCGGTTGCTAAAAATTCGACAGAGCTCCTACCTCACCAAGAAGGTATTTGCTTAAAGCGCTGAAATCGACCAAGCGAAATCAGTAGTTCTTCTCGAGATTAAGACCAAACATAATCTCGAGGAACGGACGGGAACATGTTGCGCGCAGCGGAAATTTCAGCAGCACTTCGGCAGCACAACAAGAGAGTCAGGTCGCAATAAGAATTCTTGTTTCTCAAAGGGAACAAGAATCTGAAGCTTATATCCTATCAAAGTAGGATATTAGCTCTTCCTCTCGTCAGCTCTAGGACTGCGCGTCGAGGGAACCTAAAAAGCTATTACAAATCACACAAAAGCAGTACAACCAATTTTACGTGGTTCGGCAAATTGCCTACGTCCACGGGGCAAGGAGGGGGGAGATCTACTAATAGAGGGAGAGAATACAACTAGGGTTTACAATCACTCACAAAATAAACCCTCAAACAAACTCTCAAATCCCTCACAAATATCTCTCTACAAAAGGCTGCACAAAACCCTAAAAGAAAAGCCTCTTCTTTTCTTTTCTTTTGCACCTTCTCTGTAGCCGCAACTTGCTCTCCTGTAGCCGCAAACAATCAACCCCGCAAACAATCTCCTGTAGCCGCAACTTGCTCTCAGCCGCAGCCGCCAAAAAATTCTCCAAGAATCAAATCCTTGCACCGAAAACCTAAGGAGCCAATCACATTACTATTTATATAAAGCTAAAGTCAGGTTCTGAAGTCGGGTTCGTGGGCCTTTGGGTTTTCGCATTCACAATTCTCCACCTCGGTGAAGTTTTTCCAAAACTGAGCCGACACCAAAGCATCCAAATGTCCCACTTGTTGTGTCCAGTACGAACTCAATCCATAACAAGTCGAGAACCCGAACGAGAGTCCAAACGATCTCACCCCCATCAAAATCAACTAATCCAAACCGGCTGCATCTAAAAGACTGCCTACGTATCCTCTTGCCCAAGGAATCAAGTCGAACGTAGTTCACCCAAATGGCCGCCAACGACCTCAACAATCACGAATGTGCAACAAGTTTCGACAATGATCAAACTTGTTGCTCGGAACCACCTTAGTGAGCATATCTGCCGGATTATCCTTCGTGTGGACTTTCACAATTTCCACATCGCCATCTTCAAGAACATCTCGAACGAAGTGATAACGAACATCAATGTGTTTCGTCCGCGCATGAAAAACCTGATTCTTCGCCAAATAGATAGCACTCATGCTATCACAATTAATAGTGACGGACCTCTGCGATATACCAAGTTCCTCCAAAAGTCCTCGAAGCCAAATAGCCTCCTTCACAGCCTCCGTAACCGCCATATACTCTGCCTCCGTCGTAGACAAAGCCACCGTCGATTGTAAGGTGCATCTCCAACACACCGGCGCACGGGTCAAAGTAAACACATACCCCGTCGTAGACCGGCGCTTATCCAAATCCCCGGCATAATCTGAATTAACATAACCAATGCATAGCTGCCCACCTGTAGTGTCCCGCTCATAAACTAAACCAACATTGAGCGTACCTCGAATGTACCTCAAAATCCATTTCACGGCGTCCCAATGACCCACTCCTGGATCATGCATGTATCTCGATACCATGCTTACCGCCTGTGACAAATCAGGTCTCGTACATACCATTGCGTACATCAAGCTCCCAACTGCGCTCGCATATGGAGTCTTCGACATCAACTCACGATCTTCAACTGACTTTGGTGAAAGACCAGCTGAAAGCTTCAAATGGGCTCCCAATGGTACACTAACTGGCTTCGTATCCATGCTAACATGGAATCGCTGTAGAACCTTCTTCAAATAAGCCACCTGTGTCAAACAAATTCTGCCCTTCTTCTTATCTCTGCCGATCTCCATCCCTAAAATGCGCTTCGCCTCACCCAAGTCCTTCATCTCAAACTCATTTGAAAGCTGAATTTTTAACTCATCTATAGCCGACCTGGAAATAGAGGCAACCAACATGTCATCGACATAGAACAACAAATAAATGTACGCACCTCCTTTCAACTTGCGAAAATATACGCAAGGATCAAACTGGCTCCGAGTGTACGAATGACCAATCATAAAACCATCGAATCGCCTATACCACTGTCGAGGAGACTTTTTCAAACCGTATAGTGATTTCTTCAATCTGCAAACCAACTTATCTTTCCCTGCAGCTCGGAATCCCAATGGCTGAGTCATATATATTTCTTCATCAAGATCACCATGAAGAAATGCCGTCTTCACATCCAACTGATCTAACTCCAAACCATACTGTGCCACTAAAGCTAGCAAAATCCGAATCGAAGAGTGCTTCACCATCGGAGAGAAAACCTCATTATAGTCAATACCTTCCTCCTGTGCATAGCCCTTCGCAACCAACCTAGCTTTGAACCTCAATGGAGTGCCTTCAATGCCCTCCTTCTTTGTGTATACCCACTTGCAACCAATTGCCTTCCGCCCCTTTGCAAGCTCAACCAGCTCCCATGTATCGTTCTTATGAAGAGATTCCATCTCCTCCTGCATAGCCACCTGCCACGAATCAGCCTCCGAACTCTGCTCGGCCTCTCTGAATGTAGTAGGTACCATCTCATCGATACTCTCCACCGGAAGTGCATACGTAACTGTATCGGCATACCGTGCTGGCATCTGTATGTTTCTCCTCTGTCTCCGAACCGTAATAGAATCCTGAACCTGAGCCGTCGGTTCCTGATCCTGCACATTTGTACTCGTATCCTCCGTGTCACCGTCGTGCTCGCCTGGCGTCACCTCAGTCGGCACCTACATGGATACTGTACCATCTGGACGATGTGGAGCTGCATCGATCTCCACCACCTGCGATATCTCCTCCGTCGGGTCGCTCTCCACCTGATGAGAACTGGGAAGCTTCAAGATAGAAGCCTCATCGAATGTGACGTCCCTACTCAGCACAATCTTCTTATCAACTGGATCCCAAAGCTTGTATCCCTTGACACCGCGCTTGAATCCTACAAATATGGCCTTCCTAGCTCGAGGTTCCAATTTATCAGTTCTAACATGATAATATGCAGGACACCCAAATACCTTGAGCTGGTCATAATCATGTGCTGGCTTTCCCGACCACATCTCCATAGGGGTTTTCCCCTCAATCGCAGATAAAGGCAGCCTATTAATGAGGTGGCTCGCATACGTAAGTGCCTCAGCCCAAAAGATCTTCTCTAAACCACTCTGCGACAATAAGCATCGGATCTTCTCCAGTAAAGACCGATTCAACCTCTCTGCCACCCTATTTTGCTGCGGTGTATGACTAACCGTGAAGTGTCTCTCTATGCCCTCGTCTCGACATAGCTGCTGAAAGGGGTCAGAAGTATACTCACCACCGTTGTCGGATCGTAACGTCTTGATCTTTCTCCCAGTCTGCAGTTCCAATCTTTTCTTCCACTCCACAAACAAATCTAGGACTTCACTCTTCTTCGTCATGGTGTACACCCAACAACGCTTAGAATAGTCATCTACAAAAGTGACGAACCAATGTCGACCACCAAGTGATGCAGTCTTGGTGGGACCCCAAACGTCTGTGTGCACGTAGTCCAGGATGCCCCTCGTCTGATGAATGGCAGCCCCGAACTTCACTTTCGTCTTCTTGCCAAGAACACAATGCTCACAGAACTCAATCTTTCCACTCTTGGCTCCCTTCAATAGCCCCTGCTTGCACAATGCCTGCAGTGACTTTTCACCTGTGTGCCCTAACCTATAATGCCAAAGTCTGCTCATGTCCGCTTCTGAAATAGCCGAAGCAACCTGGCCAATCTCGGTGCTTCCCTTCAGATAATACAAATTTCGATTGCGGACTCCCCTCATCACCACCAATGATCCCTTAGTAACCTTCGCTACAGCGTTTTCGAAAGTCACCTTGAATCCCTTCGCCTCCAAAGCTCCAACCGAGATAAGATTTTTCTTCAATTGAGGAACAAATCTCACCTCCTTCAACTCACGGACTACTCCATCGTGCATCCTAATCCGCACGGTACCTATCCCACAAACGCCACAGGATTGATCATTTCCCATGACAACAACACCCCCGTCGACTTTCTCAAAAGATGCAAACCAGTCTCGCCTAGGGGTCACATGAAAGGTAGCGCCAGAATCAAGCATCCAATCTGATGCATCCACATGGTTCACCTCCGGAGTAATCAGTAGAGAAAAGCACGAATCATCGGAATCATCGCCTTTCGCAACGTTCACCTCATTGGCCTTTGGGCCCTTTTTCTTGCCATTCTCCTTCTCCTTGAGCTTTGGGCAGTCTCTCTTCCAATGTCCCTGCTCCTTGCAGAATGCACATTGGTTCTTTGTTAATTGGTGACGGCCTCTAGACTTTGACCTTCCTCTATTACCACCTTTCGGATATGGGCTTCTACCTCTCGTCGACAAGGCCTCTCTAGAAGTACTAGCGCGGGAAGTCTCCTTGTCCTTCCTCCTCAAATCGTAGTTCGTCAAAGCGTTAGTCACTTCACTATAGCTGATAGAAGATCTCCCGTTCAACAAAGTGAGCACGAAGGTATCATACTCCTCATCCGGTAAGGAGCCCAACAAAATAATCGCCTTGTACTCATCCGATATCTTCTCATCAACATTCGCCAAGTCTGACAACAACTTAGTGTAGTTGTTCACATGAGCCGCTAGTGAGGTGCCTCTGGACATCTGAAATCTGAAGAGTCTTCGCAGCAAGTGTAACCTGTTCTCAACACTCTTTGTGAGATACTTGTTGTTGAGAATTTCCCACATCTTCATTGCAGACGTCACCCCAATCACATCATATTTTAGCTCCTGTTCCAAATAGGACCTGATCACCCCACAAGCGTTCCTATTCATTTTCTCCCATACCGCCTCATCGTATTTAGGTGGCCTCTCGTGGACCATAATGGTCTCTTCCAAATTCTGAGCGTTGAGCGCATCATGTACGTCGCTCATCCACAAACCAAAGTTGATTTTGCCATCATATTTCACCACACTAATTTTAGTGTTCTGAAAACCAACTTGTATTGTACTCGCCATTGATTTGCTGCTTTCACCTTCTTCTCCCATTGCGACTAACTCCAAATTGTAGAGAAAGAACAAATTTGATAAAATTAGGAACCACCCAACTGAACCCTAGATCGGATTCCAAATAGATCTCCTATCCACACGAGGAAAGCGAAATCTCCAACGGCAACTCCTAATGCTATCTCCACCGAAGCCTAGAACTCCAAGAACCAAGCTTCACACAAAATCTTCCTCCACCAAATCCAAAACACCCTAGATCTGAAATCTGGGCTCTGATACCACTTGTTGCGCGCAGTGGAAATTTCAGCAGCACTTCGGCAGCACAACAAGAGAGTCAGGTCGCAATAAGAATTCTTGTTTCTCAAAGGGAACAAGAATCTGAAGCTTATATCCTATCAAAGTAGGATATTAGCTCT
>BQKN01060654.1:56334-88739 GCA_022839385.1 Asparagus kiusianus | reverse complement strand
CCGCCACAAAGCAGAAACTCCTTCGGTCGACCGGGTCGGTCGACCGGCCCTGATCCAGGCGCACAGTGGCTTCTGTGCACGAATGCGGTCGACCGGACCGGTCGACCGCCGCCTGTTTTGCCTGATCCTGAATTTATTCTGCAATTCCTTCACAATTGCACTTGCAATCACTGCATTGTTTAAATGAAGCCCACAGCGTGTCGGGCTGGTGACTTGTGTGGGGTGGTTAAGATTCAGTGGTACTACTGATCATGTCTATTAAAGAAACGAATAACCAGGTTAAGCTATTGTAGCTAATGTAATTCACTCCCAATTAAGAAAAATATTTCCTGTTGAAGAAAACAAACAACAGAGATCACAATTAATATAGCTTTCGGGGATGTTAGATAAGCTATGTAACACTGAATTAGTTGGTAACTTTTGTTAGTTTTACATGATAATAGAACGATAGTTCTTTATTAAGTGTCTTAATCCCGCTTTCTTAATTATATCATAGGAATCGATTTGGGCAAGAGAAGACTACGTGTACTCAAAAATTGCATAACTTACTGTTTTATTCGTGGATGTACAAATAAAAGAGCAGACTATAATAAGATTTCGCGTTTATATATATGCAGAGATAAGTTAGTAAACGTTTGGATTTTATTCCCTCATAATTATCTCCACTTCCATGCACTAGTTTTTATAATCACAAATACAAGTGACTTGAGTTTTGAGTCTACTCGCTCATAATTATCTCCTCGTGATATGTTCAGATCTTTATATCTGGACAAGTTTGACATAGAATTATATTTCTTCGCTATAAGTGCGTGCATTTTATATATAGCATACAAAGGATGCAAGAATCTTCAATCATTATTGCAATTAATCTAATGTGTACAAAAAAAAAGTTATGTTTACTTTATATGTAGAATATGATCTTTATTTGTATCACTGGCTATCTTACACGTCGTCATCCTTGTGCCTTCACATATATCGAATTATCGATTAGTGCAAAAAAATTATCATGATTATGTGGTAATGGTGTAAGAAGACGCCTTAATTTACGCGTGTGATTGGAATTACTAGTTTTAACAATTAATAAGTGCTTTTAGATATCAACGACGTATTTTAGAACTCATTGTTTTTTTTCCATCCTACAAGTAGATAAACAAATTTCGGCACCCATATTCTTTCTTTTGTTCTTTTTTTTTCCTCTGGTCGTGTCAACTCAAACTTACATGGCTCTCTCGAACGCAGAAACAGAAGCATCTCACGAGCATAAATCTAAAAGCTCAGGAGAGACTACTGTAGACAGATGTCTATGTGCAGGCGTGGAGCTAGGTTGGTGGGGGTGGGGGTCTTTAGTTTTAGGCTTGTCCTTATTAGTCCCTTAAATCCGTTTGGCAAAGGGTTAATGAAGAGGGGTTACAGAGAAGGATTAATGTACTTAGCCCATTTGATAATCCGAAGGACTAAATTATTAACCCGTTAAATAAGTTTTATTTTAGCCCTTATGATCAGTTTTAGTGTTTGGGAATAACAATGATTTTGACTATTTTCTTTATAATTAGAAGGGTTAACTCTTATTCCATCTAAATAGGAGTATTAGTAAACCCCTCATTTTGAGGGGTTAACTCATTTTAACCCCTCTAGAGGGGTTAACTTAACCCTTCTATATTTTTTATGTTTGGCAAATTATGGAGGGTTAACTCACTTTAACCCTTATATAGATTTGTTGTGTTTGGCAGGTTAAGAAGGGGTTAAGTCTCCTTAACCCCTCACTTAACCCTTTGCCAAACGGTACCTTAGTATCTTGAAATTAGTCCTTCAATCATTTAAAAATGTTTATCAAAGTCATTTTGCAATTAGTCCCTCAAATCATTGGTATTAATATATATAAGCTCCACCAAGTCTTGGGAGTAGTTTGGAATTAATCGCGAGAATTAGAACCCTAACAGTACTTCCAATAATTTGAGAGGCTAAATTTGAAATGATTTAAGAATTGGGAAACCGAATAGTAATCCCAGTTATTAGAATAATCAATTTGTTCGAAATATTAAAGACTTAAGGGTATCATAAGAAAATCTTTTTCTATTGGATTCTTGAACTCTCCAAGATAAAATTTTAAGAACTCAACCAAGACGCCTCCCCATATCATTGTTCCTAGGCTTCAGCCCAATAACAAAGCCGAACAGAAACACATAATAACAAACCCCACAACCTCCTCCTTAGCAGATCTGAAATTCAAATCCATCCCATAACGCTTTAACCGCCACGCTGTTGCGCGCCTTTGCGGAAGCGTGCTCGCACACTGAACGAGTCCGTAGGCCACGGGAGAAGATTAACAAACCAAACACGGGCACAATCCAAACAAATACGATAAACCAATCGCAAACACAAAGATATACGTGGTTCGGCAATTTGCCTACGTCCACGGGGAGAGGATAGAGAGATTTCACTATATCGAGGAGAGTACAAAAGGGTTACAATCACTCAAACACTCGAACAAACCCTAACCAATGATCTCTCAACTCGCTCACAAGTTCTCCCTCTCAAAATGTTCAGAATACTCTCTATTCTTTGATATCTCAAACCCTAAAATCGTGTTTCAATATATATCAAAAAAACAAACCAAATCAAAACAGGAAACGAAGTCCAGGCCCAAATCCGACAGGCGGTCGACCGCACTTGACGCCATAGTCGATCGGATAGAACGTCCAAAAACTCAGGAAACCAATTACATAGTCCGCAGTTGACCGCACTTGACACCGCGGTCAACCGTGTTAGACCCTAGAGGGGGGTGATTAGGGTCTTATGCTAATCTAATCCGATTAAATACCAATTAAAACTAATTAACAATTTATTCTCGCAAGAGAGATATACAATATGTTACAAGCAAGAATAAGCAATATGAACAAAGGTAAACATCCTAGCAATGAGATATGCTAAGAGATATATGCAAGGATATACAAATCACACAAGGGTAAGCAAACTAAACTAGATAGTGGACAATATAAACAATGAGCAATATACAAAGGCGATAGAAGATATGAACATAAAAATAAGTGCGCCAATGCAATCACAAACAAACGATATGATTACGGAGTTTGGTCTAACCACTTGACCTACGTCTCCGCTCCTCACCTCGAGGAGATCTCCACTATCACAACCGGGTTTTCTACGTTCACCTGAATAACGTTTACACCACACAATACGGTTTTCTAGTTTACCGAAACTCTACAACTCACACACTCTTGCAATCCCACTCTACACCCTCTCAAGTGTTGAACTAGACGTGTCTCCCTCAAGTGCTCGGATACAACCTCTCCCTAGGTTCGTCAACCGACGCCACTCCTTTTGTGACGATCCCCGACTCTCGCCACACACTTCTCTCGGTGTACAAGTGTATTACAACGTGAATCTCACAATAAGCACAAATACAATAAATGATTATTCTCTAATATGGATGAGAACACAATGAAAGCTCACACTCAATTGTTACAACTCTCACCAACCCAAATATACAATGTATGCAAATACAATAAGCTCAAGTGGGTGGGTGTAAACAATGAGTGAAATCAAATTAACTAAACTCAATATAAAACTAGCTTTAATAAAATGATAATCAAATAAATAGATGTAAAGCTAGAAATAGAGTTTAGAAAACTTCTAAATAGATCAAGAGATGGAGAGAGAATAGTTGGATGCCCAAACATCAATAGATGATCTTCTCAAGCTCTTGTGAAATTGATTTTACAAACTCAAACTTCCAAATGCTTAAAAGCTTCTTAAACCAAACTTAAACCCTTGTTTAAAACTCTTTAAACTTGTTTTAAAAACACTCTCTTGTTATAGAAGAGCTGAAGACAATGGGGTATTTATACCCACTCAAAACTTCAGCAAAAACCTAAAACAAAATGACCAAAAAGCCCACAGAATCCAAAATCAGATTCTGTACAAAATAGCCGTTGGAGTATACGGCGGTCGACCGTAAAAATCTCGCGGTCGACCGCGAGCCACTTTCGAAGCTAAGAATTTTCCAGAGACTTTGGCGGTCGACCGTGGGAAAATTCGAGTTGACGGTCGACCGTGACGGTCGACCGCGAAAGTTTCTGTTTGACTCCGCGGGTAAAAACAAAGGCGCGGTCGACCGTGGCGGTCAACCGTGAACTGATATATGAAATTTTCAGGTTTGAAAACAGTTTGCTGATTTTAAAACACTGTTTAAAAATATCAAATAAATTCCAAAAAATGTAAAACTTTGGAGAATGATTGTAGACATGATAATAAACATGCTACAAAGATTTTGAAACTATGAAAATGTAAACATATGAATTTTGATATTTTGGCTAAACCATGTTTTGAAACTTTACAAAATGATTTTGTAGACTTAATAAAATATGTATATGAATATTGTTAAGTCTAAAAACTAAGAATACAATATTTTTACAAATATGCATATTCTATGCAATGTTTTCTAAAATAAAATGAAATATGTAATCTCATATTTATAAACATGGAAAGTAAAACACATGTATGTATATATATAACTATATATATGCATAGAAACCAAAACTTATGTGTGTGTGTGTGTGTGTGTGTGTGTATATATATATATATATATATATATATATATACGAAGAAACCAATAAATGTGTGTGTATAGATAATTGAGCTTAGAGTACTTAACACACATAATATAAATTTCTAAACTAAATTACCCAAGCAATCTTCATCTTCAATAAGCTTGACTTGGTACACTTTGCGGATGAAGCTTAAACTTGGATCTTCAACTTGAATTATAAGGCTTCACCTACTATTCCGCCAACCTCCATTTGATATGATCGTTATGGTGCAATCCATCCAACCTCCAACTCGTTGTTTGCCTAGAATAAATACGAAAACACAAACACTAGACAAACAACATTAGAAATAAATTGTTTGTTAAACATCATCAAAACAAAAAGGCCAACAAACCAGACAGAGATCCAGAAACTACCCTGTACTCGTGTACGTTTCCGGTCGACCACACCCTTGGTCGCGATCGATCAGAAAAAACTAAAAACTGTCTGATTCTATTTTCCTGAATGTTGCTGTTTTCTCTTCAATTCTACACATCGGTGAAGTTTTCAACTGAGACGATACCAATACCAACCAAACGCCCTACTTGTTACGTCCAGTACAAAGTGGAATAAATCCACGACAACGGACTCAATCCACAACAAGTCGAGAACCCATATGAGAATGCGAACAAACTCCAAAAATATCGGTATCAACTCATCAAACCGACTGCATCAAAATGACTACCTATGTACCACCTCTCCCAAGGGATCAAGTCGTCCGTAGTTCATCCAAATAATCGTCAACGGCCTCAACAATTATAAATGTGCAATAAGTTTCGATAATGATCAAACGTATTGCTCGGAACCATCTTTGTGAGCATATCCGTCGGATTATCCTTCGTGTGGCCTTTCACAATTTCCACATTGCCATATTCAAGAACATCTCGAACGAAGTGATAACGAACGTCAATGTGCTTCATCCTTGTATGAAAAACTTGATTCTTTGTCAAATAGATAGCACACATGCTATCACAATGAATAGTGACAGACCGCTTTGATATACCATGTTCCTCCAAAAGTCCCCGAAGCTAAATAGCCTCCTTGCCAGCCTCCGTAATCACCATATATTTTACCTCCATCGTCGACAAAGCCACTGTAGACTGTAAGGTGCATCTCCAACACACCAGCGCATGGTCAAAGTAAACACAGATCCCGTCGTAAACCGACGCTTATCCAAATCACCAACATAATTCGAATCAATATAGCTAATGCACAACCGTCCACCTCTAGTGTCCCGCTCAAATAATAAACCAACATTGAGAGTACCTCAAATATACTTCAAAATCCATCTCACGACATCCTAATGACCCATTCCTAGATCATGCATGTATCTCAAAACCATGCTCACCGCCTGCTACAAATTAGGCCTCGTACATATCATCACGTACATCAAGCTCGCAACTGCACTCGCATATGGAGTCTTCGATATCAACTCTCTATCTTCAACTGTCTTTGGTGAAAGGTTAGCTAAAAGTTTCAAATGGGCTTCCAAAGGTACATTAACTGGCTTCGTATCCATGCTAACATTAAACCGCTGTAGAACCTTCTTCAAATAAGCCACTTGTGTCAAACAAATTCTACCCTTCTCTTTGTCTCTGCCGATCTCCATCCCTAAAATACGTTTTGTCTCACCCAAATCCTTCATCTCAAACTCCTTTGAAAGCTATTCCTTTAACTCGTCTATAGCTTATCTGGAAATAGAAGCAACCAATATGTCATCGACATAAATCAATAAATAAATGTACGCACCTCCTTTTAACTTGTGATAATATACGCAAGGATCAAACTAGCTCCGAGTGTACGAATGACAGATCATTAAACCATCAAATCGCCTATACCACTGTTGAGGAGATTGCTTCAAACCGTATAACGAACCGTATAACGATTTCTTCAACCTATAAACCAATTTTTCCTTCCCCGGAGCTCGGAATCCCAATGGCTGAGTCATATATTTTTTCATCAAGATCACGATGAAGAAATGTCATCTTCACATCCAATTAGTCTAACTCCAAACCATACGGTGCCATCAAAGCTAGCAAATTCGAATCGAAGAGTGCTTCATCACCGGAGAGAAAACCTCATTGTAATCAATACATTCCTCCTGTGCATAGCTCTTTACAACCAACCTAGCTTTGAACCTCACTGGAGTACCTTCAATGTCCTCCTTCTTCGTGTATACGGTATTCCCACTTGCAACCAATCGCGTTTCGCCCCTTTAGAAGATCAACGAGCTCCCATATATCGTTCTTATGAAGAGACTTTATCTCTTTCTGCATAGCTACCTACCACGAATCAGCCTCTGAACTCTGCTCAGCATCTCTGAACATAGTAGGTACCACCTCATCGATACTCTCCACCGGAAGGGCATACACAACTATTGTGTCTGTATACCATGCCGGCATCTGTATGTTTCTCCTTTGTCTCTGAACTGTAATAGAATCATGAACCTGAGCCATTGGTCCCTAATCTTGCTCATATGTACCTGTATCCTCCAAATCACCATCGTGCTCGCCTAGCGTCACCTCAGTCGGCACTCTAATAGACACAATACCACCTAGATACTGTGGAGCTGCATCAATCTCTACCACCTGCGATATCTTCTCTGTCGGGATGCTCTCCACCTGGTGAGAGATGGGAAGCTTCAAGATAGAAGCCTCATCAAAAGTAACGTCTCTACTCAGCATGATCTTCTTATCCACTAGATCTCATAGCTTGTATCCCTTGACACCATACTTGAATCCTACAAATATGGCCTTCCTAGCTCGAGGTTCCAATTTATATGTTCTCACATGATAAAATGCAGAGCACCCAAATACCTTGAGCCGGTCATAGTTGTGTGCTGGCTCTCCCGACTATATCTTCATAGGGGTCTTCCCCTCAATCGCAGATGAATGCAGCCAGTTAATGAGGTGGTTTGCATATGATAGTGCCTCAGCCCAAAAAATCTTTTCCAAACCACTTTGCGATAATAAGTATCAAACTTTCTCCGGTAAAGACAGATTCAACATCTCAGCCACCCCTATTTTACTATGGTATATGATTAACTGTGAAGTGTCTCTCTATGTCCTCGTCTCGACATAGCTACTGAAAGGGGTCTGATGTGTACTCACTGTCATTGTCGGATCGTAACGTCTTGATATTTCTCCCAGTCTGTAGTTTCAATCTTCTCTTTCACTCCACAAATAACTCTAGGACTTCATTCTTATGTTTCATGGTGTACACCTAACAACGCCTAGAATAGTCATCAATAAACGTGACGAACCAATATCGACCACCAAGTGATACAGTCTTGGTAGGATCCCAAATATCTGTGTGCACGTAATCCAGGATGCCTCACGTCCTATGGATGGTTGTCCCGAACTTTACCTTCGTCTTCTTGCCAAGAACACAGTGCTCACAGAGCTCAATCTTCCTACTCTTGGCTCCCTTCAATAGCTCCTGCTTGCACAAAACCTGCAATGACTTTTCTCCTGTGTGCCCTAACCTATAATGCCGAAGTCTACTCATGTCTGCCTCTGAAATAGCTGAAGCTATCTGGCCAACCTTGGTGCTCCCCTTCAGATAATACAAGTTTCGATTGCGGACTCCCTTCATCACCACCAAAGATCTCTTAGTAACTTTTGCTACAACGTCTTCAAAGATCACCTTGAATCCCTTTGCCTCCAAAGCTCCAACAAAAATAAGATTCTTTTTCAGCTGAGAAACAAATATCACCTCTTTTAATTCACGGACTCCTCCATCGTGCATCTGAATCCTCACGGTACCTATCACACAAATACTGTTGGCCTTCTTGTTTTGATGATGTTTAACAAACAATTTACAAGTAATGTTGTTTGTCTAGTATTTGTGTTTTCTTATTTATTATAGACAAACAACGAGTTGGAGGTTGGATGGATTGTGCTTCAACGATCACATCAATAAGGAGGTTGGCGGAATGTCGGGTTGAAGCCCTTACAATTCAAAGTTAAAGATCAAGTTCAAGCTTCATCCGCAAGTGTACCAAGTCAAGCTAAATTGAAGATCAAGATTGCTTGGGTAATGTAGTTTATAGATTTTATATTATGTGTGTTAAATACCTTAAGCTCAATATCATATACACACACGTATTTGGTTTCTATGTATATATATAGTTATATATATACATACATAGTTTCGAGTTTTCATGTTTATAAATATGAAATCACATATTTCATATTTACTATTGTGTTTTTGAAAACATTGCATAGAATATGCAATTTTGTGAAAATACTGTCTTATTAGTTTATAGACTTCAATATCAGTTTATACATGTTTTACTAAGTCTATAAAAACATTTCACAAAGTTTCAAAAGTTGGTTTATGTCAAAACATCAAAATTCAAGTATATCATATTTTCATGTTTTGGACTATTTTGCAAAACGATGATATTTTTCATTTGGGAAGTCTTTTTCGAAACCAGTCGTTGTAGCATGTTTATTATCATGTCTATAATCATTCCCCAAAGTTTTACATTTTTTGGAATTTGTTTGATATTTTTAAACAGTGTTTTAAATTCAGAAAAACAGCTTTCAGAACCAGTTTTCTGTTATATCAGTTTTCGGTCGACCGCACCGGTCGACCGCTCATTTGTTCTTTCATCAGCATGGTCCAGAGAGTTGGTCGGTCGACCGATGCGGTCGACCGAGAGCTCCAACGGTCGACCGCACCGGTCGACCGACGATGGTCCATAACTGTTTCTTCGTGTTTTTGTGCTCCGTCGGTCAACCGATATTTCCGCCGGTCGACCGCCAATGTGATCGTTGCTTTCCCAACGGCTATTTTCTGAGCTGATTTTCTCTGGGTGTTTTGGACTTTTACTTGGGGTTTTTGGCTGAGATTTCTAGTGGGTATAAATACCCCATTGTTGTTCTTTCTCAAGTAATGAAGTGAGTTTAAGAACAAGAGAAAAGTTTTTAAGAGGTTTACAAGTTTTTGTTTAAGGGTTTAGTGTTTGTTTAAAAAGCTTTTAAGCATTTACAAGAGTTTGGTTTGTGGAGCAAATTTCACAAGAGCAAGTGGAGATCATCCTTGGTGTTTGAGCATTCATTCTTCTCCCTCTCTCTTGTCATTCATTGGAGAAGTTTTCTAAACTCAATCTAGCTTTACATTTTATTGTTTGATTATCATTTTATTAAGCTAGTGTTTATATTGAGTTTAGTTGATTTTATTTATCTCTTTGTTCACACACAACCTATTGAGCTTATAGTATTTACATTCATAGTATATTTTGGGTTGTGGGGTTTGTGACTTAGAGTTGTGCCTAATTGAGTTCTCACCTTATTAGAGAGAACAAACACTTTGTATTGAGCCTAATTGTGAGGATTCACTTGTAATACACTTGTATACCGAGAGAAGTGTGTGGTGAGAGACGGGATCGAATCCAAGAGGAGTGGCGTCGGTTGACGTGCCTAGGGAGAGGTTGTAACCGAGCACTTGAGGAGGAGGACACGGGCTAGGACTAACACTTAGTGTGTGAGGTGTGATTGCATAGTGATTGTATTGTGAGGTGTAAACGTTGTTCGGGTGAACGTAGAAAACCCGGTTGTGATAGTGGAGATCTCCTCGAGGTGAGGAGCGGGGACGTAGGTCGTGGGGACCGAACCTCGTAAACATATCCTTTGTTTGTGATTGCATTGGCGCACTTGTTTTTCATGTTCATATCTTACATCGCCATTGTGTATTGCTTGTTGATCACTTTGCCCTATGACACTTGTAGTTAATTTGTTTACCCTTGTGTTAGTTGACATATCCTTACATATATCATATTGTATATCTCTTTGGTAGGATATATCATCTTGTGTTAGTTTATATATCCTTACATATATATTTCATCATATAGGATATATCTCATTGTTCATATTGCTTATTCTTGCTTATATCTCTCGTATATCTATCTTGCAAGAATATATTTGTTAAGTAATTTTAATTGGCATATAAATCGGATTAGATTAGCATAAGACCCTAATCACCCCCCCTCTAGGGTCTAACAAATACCACGGGATTGATCATTTCCCATAACAACAACACCCCCATCGAGTCTCTTAAATATTACAAACCAATCTCGCCTAGGAGTCACATGATAAGTAGCGTCAGAATCAAGTATCCAATCTGATGCATCCACATGGTTCACCTCCGGAGTAATCAATAGAGAAAAGCTCGAATCATTGGAATCATCGCCTTTCATAACATTCACCTCATTGGCCTTCGAGCCATTCTTCTTGCTATTCTCCTTCTACTTGAGCTTCGGACAGTCTCTCTTCCAATTTCTCTGTTCCTTGTAGAATGCACACTGGTTCTTAGCTAACTGGTGATGGCCTCTAGACTTCGACCTGATCCTATTACCACCTCTCGGATATGAGCTTCTACCTCTCGTCGACAAGGCCTCTCTTGAAGTACTAGCGCGGGAAGTCTCTTTGTCCTTACTCCTCAAATCATAGTTCGTCAAAGCATTAGTAACTTCACTATATGTGATAGAAGATCTCCCCTTCAATAAGGTAAGCACGAATGTATCATACTCCTCATTTGGTAAGGAGTCCAAAAGAATAATAGCCTTGTACTCATCCATGATCTTCTCATCCACGTTCGCCAAGTCCAACAACAACTTCGTATAGTTGTTCACATGAACTGCAATCAAGGTGCTCCTAGACATCTGAAATCTGAACAATCTTTACTATAAGTACAAACGGTTCTCAACACTCTTCGTAAGGTACTTATTATTGAGAATCTCCCACATCTTCATTGCAGACGTCACCTAATCACATCATACTTCAGCTCATGTTCCAAACAGGACATGATCACCCCATAAACGTTCCTATTCATCTTTTCTCATACCGCCTCTTCATATTTTGGTGGTCTCTCATGGACCATGATGGTCTCCTCCAAATTCTGAGCATTGAGCGCATCATGTACGTCGCTCATCCACAAACCAAAATTGATCTTGTCGTCATATTTAACCATACTAATCTTGGTGTTCTGAAAACCAACTTGAACTGTACTTGTCATCTTGCTACTTTCACCAACTTTTTTACCCATACTCACAGACTCCAATTGCAAAGAAAGATCCAAACTTTGATAGAATTAAGAAGTTACCCAACTGAACCCCAGATTGGATTCCAAATAGATCTTCTAACCACACGAGGAAAGCGAATTTTTTAACGGTAACTCCACAACGCTATCTCCGACGAAGCATAGAATTCCAAGAACTAAGCTTCCACTACGAATCTTCCTCCACCCAATCCCAAAACCTTAGATCTGAAACCCTAGAGCTCTGATACCAATTTGTTGTGCGCTTTTGAGGAAGCGTGCTCGCACATCGAAAGAGTTCGTAAGCCATATGAGAAGATTAACAAACCAAACACGGGCACAATCCAAACAAGTACGACAAACCAATCGCAAACACAAAGATATTCGTGGTTCTGCAATTTGCCTACGTCCACGGGGAGAGGATAGGGAGATTTCACTATATCGAGGAGAGTACAAAAGCGTTACAATCACTCAAACACTCGAACAAACCCTAGCCAATGATCTCTCAACTCACTCACAAGTTCTCCCTCTCAAAGTGCTTAGAATATTCTCTATTCTCTGATATCTCAAACTCTAATATCGTGTTTCAATATACATCAAAACACAAACCAAATCAAAGCAGGAAACGACACCCAGGCCCAAACCCGACAGACGGTCGATCGCACTTGACGCCGCGGTCGACCGAACAGAACGTCCAAAACTCAGGAAACCAATTACAGAGTCCGCGGTCGACCGCACTTGACGTCACGGTCGACCGGATAGAGATCCAGAAACTACCCTGTACTCGTGCACGTTTCCGGTCGACCGCACCCTTGATCACGGTCAACCGGACAGAACCAAAAACTGTCCGATTGTATTTTCGTGAATGTTGCTCTTTTCTCTTCACACGTTTTAGTCACATCCCCAGATCATCCAGCGGTCACCAAGTCTTCCCTCGTCCTCCCCCTTCAGTTCTCACCCACACGATCACAATTCAACGGCTATCGTACCACATGCAGGATCATCTCGAATTCGCATGCGTTCATTCAACGCTACCTTCGTCACGCTATAAATAACCCTCCCTCTTTCTCCCTCCTCCGTTTCTATTGCTTCCCTCTTTCTCCTCCGCTCGAAATTCCTAAACAAAGCAGCCTCCTTCTTCTTTCTCTCTTTTATCCATCTAAACCTAAACCCTAGCCCTAACCCTAGTTTTAGCAATGAGGAGGCCGAGGAACGCGAGGGCCTCGAGCTCGAACAACGAGGCGAACGGCATCGAGACCCCCAACGAGATCCAGCAGGGTGAGGCGAAGGAGAGCGCGGCCTGCCCCGGTGGAGCCCGAGTACTTCGCTGAGAAGAGGAACCTGGTACGATTTCTCCAATTCTTTTAATTTCTCGTTGTTTTTCTTGAGATTGGCTGTTCTGTGATCTGTTTAGATTATTTTGGGGCTACTATTTGTTACTGATTGATGAAATTTATTCCAATTCCATCTTAGATAGATTATATTGCATTTTCTGTAACTATGAAATCTAGGGTTCTTAACGTGAATAGAGTTCTGCTCGTTTTCCTTGATTTTTGCTGAATAAATTTTCTATTTGCAGGAAGATTTGTGGCAAGCTGCCTTTCCCGTTGGAACTGAGGTCTGTGTACCTTGATATTTCTTTAGAAAATGTGAATTCATGCGAAATTTAGAGGTAAGAAGTACAATATGATGCAAGCTTAATTTGTTGCGTTATCTGTGGCAGTGGGACAACATGGATAAACTTCGGGAGGTCAACTGGAACTTTTCGAATTTAGAGGTGAGTTTTAGGCATCCGTAGAATCTTCACCTGTTGCTCCCGATCTGAGAATTGTTATTGTTTGGTGAGCAGAAAGCTTTTGAGGAGGGTGGAGAACCGTATGGAAAGACGCTGTACGTGTCTGGCTCCACTGAACGTGAGTGGATTTTATCTTGGGAAAATTTGCAAAATAGTTTATTTTTGCTAATTATTTAGCAAAATAGACCGTTTTGCTAAATAATTAGCAAAATAGACATCTTTTTGACCAAAAAGAGGTCTATTTTGCAAAACAACTCAGAAAACATACGGGACTACTAGTCCCGTATGTTTTAATCACGGATTAGTGAACTCAGGAAATTTCACTAAACATTGAGATGAACTCAGAAAACATACGGGACTACTAGTTCCGTATGTTTTCTGGGTCACTAATCCGTGATCAAGTTGGCTCTAAACATATATGAGACTAGTAGTCCCGTATGTTTTCTGAGTCTTGTTTTTCAAAATCAACCTCTTTTTTTAAAAGAGGTCTATTTTGCTAATTATTTAGCAAAATGGTCTATTTTGCTAAATAATTAGCAAAACCAGATTATTTTGCAAATTTTCCCTTTTATCTTTCCGTTTGTCACCAGATTGCTATTTCCTACATACTCATATGCTAGCGTAAATGTGATCTGTACCAAACACTAATTTTCTTTGTTTTTGCTTCTATCATGTTATCAGTTCACCTGCTTGCTTCTTGTTACAGCTGAAATGTTGGTAGTAAATGGTGAAGAGAAAATGGTACTTATTCCTGCTGTGGTGGTGGTAAGTTCACTTCCCCAGCTTACGATTTAGTTTGCTGCATGTTTACTTTAATAGATTTTAATAGCTATCAGTTTACCCAGCTTAAGAGTTTAATAGAATGCCTCGCTAGACTTGTATGTTTTTGGCTGGGTTGCATACTTAATTCAGCGAAATTTAATGCCTTTATTCAGTATTTTTTTTCCTTATTGTTGTCAACATTGTTATGTTGGTAACTGCCTCTTTTATTAAAAGGATTAAGTAATCTATATCTTGTAGCATTTGCAAGATCGTTAATGATTACTTATTTATCTTTCCTTCACATGTACAGTAAAATGTTGACTTTATTATTTACGACTATAGACTGGTAATTTGATCTATAGCCCTTGCAGTTAACCGGGCATGCGGCTACATTTGTCGCTAAAAGTAATATGCTGTTTTGTTAATTTTAGTGAAAGCTGTGGCCCGATCCTGAACCTGGAGGCCTCTCATAACCTAATGCTCAACTTTACCAAAGAGCCAAGGCTCATTGGTATAGCTGTGTTAATTTGATAACTATACCTTCCTATTTCCTGGAGTTATAAACTAACCCCATGTTTGAGGTGTTCTGGAAACTGTACTGGCCTAGAGGCCTTGGTTTAAGTGGTAAAGGATTGCAATTGGGTAGTGCGAATTCCCAGATTCAAGTCAATGCAAAACCTCTAGTCACCGGAGAGGAGCTACTTACGTTTTGATATATGTATATTTTCTGATTTTTGGAGATGGAGGGAGGTAGGTCTCTTGGTTTTATCATGTTAATGGGTAATTATAACCTACTTCCGTCTGATCCATGAGTTTGGCTGACTATTGTATGAAAGAGAAGTTCTTTTATTTAAAAATTTATGGGAACAATTGGAAAGTGGTTTTATATAAGAAAATACAGCAGAACTCCAAATTTGCCCGAATAATTGACCGTTTACTGTAGAAAAACATAATACTAAACAAAAGAACACCAGACTCCCAAGAACTCCCTTCCCTCCCAAGTTTCATTGATTGAAAGTTTTATATTGTTGCATATTGTGCAATAACTGTCTTGGTTTAAATAATAGAAGAAATGCTAGAAACAAGTAGCACTAAGAAGGAAATAACAAAGATATCAATCTCCTAAAGAAAGAAAACAATAACAGCAAAATATTTCCAGCCAATATTCCTATAACAGTAAATATCTTCCGGCCAATATTTCTAAAATTGCTTGTGACAGCTGTGCAACACTCCCCCTCAAGTTGATCCAAAGAGGTTATCGGAGGTCAACTTGTTCTTCAATGGTTCGAAAATCCCTTTTGCTAACGGTTTGGTGAAGATGTCAGCTATCTGATCAGAGCTTCGGATATATGTAGTTTCAATGACTTTGTTCAAAAAATTTTCTCTCACAAAATGGCAATCTACCTCAATATGTTTAGTTCTCTCATGAAATACTGGATTAGTCGCAATGTGTATTGCAGCTTGGTTGTCGCAAAATAGCATTGTAGGTTTGTCATTCGAACTGTGCCCCAATTCATGAAGAAGTAGCCTTAACCATGTGATTTCACTTGCTGCTGCCGCCATGGCTCTATACTCAGCTTCTGCACTTGATCTTGCAAACACTGCTTGTTTCTTACTTTTCCAAACAACCGCATTTCCTCCTACAAACATGCAGAATCCTGTGATAGATTTTCTATCAAGAGGACTTCCAGCCCAGTCAGCATCTGTGTAACCCACTATATTGGCATGCCCATTATTTTTCATTAAAATGCCTCTTCTTGGCGCAGATTTTAAATACCTTAGTATTTGATTAATCAGTTCTAAATGACCCTTCATAGGTTTTTGCATAAACTGGCTCACATAGCTCACTGCATATGATAAGTCGGGTCTGGTAATAGTAAGGTATATTAACTTGCCCACAAGTCTTTGAAACATGCCAATGTCGTTAAGGGTTTCATTATCAGTTGTAACCTTTTGACTAAAGTCCATGGGAATATTTGTTAGTTTTGCACCTAGCTTTCTTGTTTCTCGAAGCAAGTCCAGAACGTATTTTCTTTGAGAAAGAAACAGACCTTTGTAAGAGCGAGCAATCTCAATACCTAGAAAGTACTTCAGATTTCCCAAGTCCTTAATGTCGAATTCCTTGCCGAGATGACGCTTCATATCTTCTATGCCGCCTTGATCGCTTCCTGTAATGACTAAGTCATCCACATAAATTAATATAACAACAATACCTTTGTTTGAGATCTTGGTGAACATTGAAGAATCTGCTTCACTTCTTTTAAAGCCGGTTTTGACAAGGATTGCACTTAGTGTTTTCAATGCGCGAGGCGCAATGCGGGGCGCAAAGTCAGTTTACGCGTACATGCGCAAGGCGCAATGTGATGCGCGCGCTCGAGCGAAGCGAGGCGCACTCCTGACCATAAATTTTTTGAGATATACAAGATGCATGAAAATAATAAATATTTGTGAAATTTCTATTGCATGACACTAGCAACTATATTTTTAAACTTTCATACTAATATATTGCATGACACTAACAACTATATTTTTATTTTCCTTCTTTACACGTTATAAATGGCGAATCAAGTTTCAACTTTCAAGTCAACTAATAGCAGTGTAGCACTACACCTAGTGCAAATAGCAAGAATAAATACTCACAGTCTCGCACAAGAAATCAAATAGTATCACATTTTCAACAATTATGCTTGATATCATGATATGTAATATGTATTAATAAGAAGCAAGGAATTAGTCCGTAAATCTCTTTGTAAAATTGTAAGTTAGTTAGCATTTCTACAGTCAAACATTTGTAAGTTAGTTAGTATTTCTACAGTCAAACAATCATTTGATTAACCCCATCTTAACAGTCAACTGACTCAACACAATGTTTGAACAAAACTTCTCTACTCGCCAAATTGCTGTCAAACAGTCAAATCTAAATTCTTAGCTCACTACCTCAAATCATTAACTCAAGTTATTAAGTACTAACTATTCATTAAAGTAGTAAACATTAAAAATCAGTTTATTACCAACTACCCGAACACCATTGAGCTCTTAACAGAGATAAATGAAGAAAAAAAGAAAATTAAAAAGGCAACAGAGCTGTTAAGTTCATGTGAGAATAAAAAAAAGGCAAAGAGGTGAGACTGAGAGTGAGACCGAAGTTTCGATCAGAGAAAGAAAAGAAAAGAAACGAAGCGGGGAGAGAAAAGGAAAAAAAAGCGAAGAGGAGAGAAAATCGAACAGAGAAAGAATTAAAGAAAAAACGACAAACAAAAAGAAATGAAAAAAGCCGGGAAACAAACCTTCGATCACCGCCGGAAGCTCGCCGCGTTCTTCTCGTCGTCGGTTGTTCGTCGTCCTCCGCTCTTTCGCCGAAAGCTCGTCGTTCTCTGCTCGCCGCCGCAGGAGAAGAAAGCCCTAATTCTTCTTTGCAGAGGTGAAGATAGAAGCCCTAATTTTCTTTGCAGCGGTAAAAATCGAAGAGGTGAGACCGATTTGGGACCTTGGGTGTAATATTGAGTCGGGTTTGTACCCGATAGCCTGTTTAAAACCAACCCACATCTGTTGAACTCAAGGCGATCGCCTTGGTTGTCTTCTGAAGCGCTGCGGGGCGCTGATGAGGCGCGCGCTTCGCGTAAGCGTAGCGCCCCGCACCTCATGCGGGGCGCTACACTGCCGCACCGCAGCGCTTTGCGCCCGAGGCGCGCGCCTCAGAGCGCTTTTAAAATCACTGGTTGCACTCAGTTTTCCGTACCACGCTCTTGGGGACTGTTTCAAGCCGTATATTGCCTTTTTTAACTTGCAAACCAATCCACTTTCTCTTGACACAAGTAGGCCTGGTGGCAAGTCCATGAACACTTCCTCTTCAAGATCCCCATGGAGAAAAGCGTTTCTCACATCCATTTGAAATAGTGGCCAGTCATAATTGGTTGCAACTGACATGAGGGTGCGAATAGTATTCGTCTTGGCTATTGGAGCAAAAGTCTCCTTGTAGTCTATACCATACGTCTGGGTATAACCTTTTGCAACTAACCTTACCTTATACCGTTCTATCATTCCATCACTCTTGTACTTGATTTTGTATACCCATCAACACCCAACAGTCTTTTTTCCATTTGGTAATTTAACAAGTTCCCATGTATGATTTCGGTTTAAGGCACTAAGTTCATTATTCATGGCATTAACCCAATTATTATCCAAGTTGGCTTCCTCAAAATTATTCGGTTCAGAAATTTTCTCAATCTGAGCTAGAAATGAACAAAATTTTGGTGACACTTTATCATACCTTACATAATCTTAGATTGGATATGTTGTGGTGTGATATGTCACAAAGTCTTGAAACTTTGCTGGAGGTTTAATTGTGCGTGTTGTCCTTCTGACTGGGGCTGTACCAATCTCTCTTTCTTCATGAGCTGGAAAATTGGTATTTGGATTCACAGACCTAGGCGAAAAAACCTCTTCTAGGGCGGGGCTTGATCCATCAAGCGGTATAGAGTCATCATGCGGAGCATCTTCATCATGCTCCACAGTGTCTTCGTTGACATCATTCAGCGAGTCTGCAACTAAATTCGGCCCTATTTCAAGATAACTCGGCCCTACTTCAAGATTTACTGGATTTGCAGCGACTTGAAAATCTTTGTAGATATCAGTCTCCCCCTGATTTTCTATCGCAAAAAACATCTGATTTCCATTAAATGTCACATCTCTAGGACAAAAGCCCGATTTAAACTGGGGTCATAGCACCTGTATCCTTTTTGTGTTGAAGAATATCCCATAAAGATGCATCTTCGTGCGCGTGGATCTAATTTTCCTGCATTTTGTGAATGCACATAACAAACGCAACCAAAGATACGCAACTGTGAGAGATTAATTTTCCGGTTGTATAATATTTCCATTGGACTCTGAAAACCAAGAATTCGACTAGGAAGTCGATTAATCAAATAACACCCTGTGAGTACCGCATCTGCCCAATAGGACTTTGGCAAGCGAGCTGAAAACATTAAGGCTCGGGTTACTTCTAGCAGATGTCGGTTTTTTCTTTCAGACACACCGTTTTGTTGAGGGGTACCAACATAGGAGGTTTGGTGTATTATACCTTGTTACATAAAAAAGTCTGAAACTCATGATTTACATATTCAGTACCGTTATCTGTTCTAAGAATTTTAATGTTCTTGTTGAATTGATTTTCAACCATTTTGCAAAAAATTTGAAATGTCGCACATACTTCCCTTTTAGACTTGAGTAAATACAACCAAGTTGCACGAGATTTATCATCAATAAAAGTAACGAAGTATTTAAAACCTTCTTTGGATTCAACAGGTGCATTCCCCCATACATCAGAATGAACTAAGTCAAACAATTCAGTGGATTTATTTGAATGCTCAGAATAAGGCAATCTATGAGATTTAGCCAATTGGCATGGTTCACAATTATTGAAATCGCAAATTGGAGATAACTTTAAATATCGTAAAACTCTACCAGAGGGGTGACCCAGCCTTTTGTGCCAAAGTTGAGCAGAAGCTTCATTTGTTGCAACAAGTGCAATTGTTCCGGTTTTATCACATACAATCCATCGACCTGGTGACCTTCACCAATCGTTCTCCCTGAAATTCTATCCTGAAAGAGTACTTTCTGAGGAGTAAAAAGAATGTTGCAACCAAGTTGATTAGTACACTTGCTGATGGATAACAGATTAGCTTTTAAATCAGGTACAATAGTAACATCAATGTCTTTAGAAAATATACGGGCTGTTCCAGAACCATTTGTAGGTATTGCCAAACCATTTGCAACAGTAACATGAGAATAGTCATTTTTAGGTTGAAACCTCGTTAGCAAGTCACAAGAGGCAACCATATAATCTGTAGCTCCAAAATCGATAATAATTTTTAAGTAAGAGTTAGAAACTGCAAGAGCTTTACCAGTATGCTAAGCAACATGAGACTCCCCACTTGGACCAGTTTGAGCTGAATCACCAACAGTGCCATACTTTTTCATCAGAAAATCAAGTTGTTTGGTGATATTTTCGAGTTTGCACTGTAAACCGTTTGTTTCTGCGTGAGCGGTCAGGTTTGCTTCACTGATTTTGTTCCGTGCAGCATGGGCAGTCTTGAGATGTGGGTATAACACAAAGCATCTATCCTTGGAATGTCCACTTCGGTTACAGTGATCACAGAAGAAACGAGATCCTTTTTTATCCTTCCCTTTACTCAATTTGTGGTTATCTGCGATCTTTGATGAAGAAAGGTGAGCAAAATTTTCTGAAGTTTGAGAAGAATTTGTTACCTTGTTTTCCATGACTCTTCACTTTGGATGATAGCACACACTATATTAAGAGATGGTAGGTCAGCTCGCATCAGAATGTCTCTTCTGACTTCTTCAAAGTCTGCTGTGAGACCAGCCAACAGGTAAAAAATTTGATCTTGCTCTTCTCGCTTGATGTACTCCTTTACTGTGGCAGCTATGGGTCGGTATTGACGAAGCTCTTCCCACTTCTGTTTGAATGCTCCAAAGTGTTCCAAGAAGGATTGACCTTGATCTTGTTTAAGGGATGAGATGCTCTGCTGCAACTCAAAAACTCTAGAAGAATTGTTAGAGTTTCCATACATCTCAAAAATGGAGTCCCACAATTCTTTAGCAGTGTTTGCATAAGCAAAAATACCATAGATTTTGGGTTCCATGGAATTTAGGATCCATGACATAACCCGCAAATCATTGACTGCCCATTCAACATCCTTCCCTTCAGTTGGTTTTGTCCCTGCTGTTTCTAAAGTCTCATGTACAGACTTAACTCTGCCAAGAATGTGCTCAAGTTTTGATTCGCCTCCAAGCGCCAATTTAACAATTCGAGCCCATTGCAAATAGTTGTCACCATTCAATAAAAATTTGGTAAGAGATTTGGTAGAATTTTTTTGGTTTTCGTCAGCCATAGGTTCAGATGGTAAAGAAACACAAACTAAGGATAAAAAAAAGGAAAAAAATCTGACAACACAGATCTGAATAACGGATTAGGTAATGAAGGGAGGTTAACACCTTGTTAAGCAGCGGAATACCAGAGAAATAAGAATGAACGAGGTATCTAGATCACCTTCGGTATGACCATCAGCAATCAGTACCTCCAAACAATTCCTGCTCTGATACCATGTAGAAAAACATAATACAGAACAAAAGAACACCAGACTCCCAAGAACTCCCTTCCCTCCCAAGTTTCATTGATTGAAAGTTTTATATTGTTACATATTGTGCAATAACTGTCTTGGTTTAAATAATAGAAGAAATGCTAGAAACAAGTATCACTAAGAAGGAAATAACAAAGATATCAATCTCCTAAAGAAAGAAAACAATAACAGCAAAATATTTCCAGCCAATATTCCTATAACAGTAAATATCTTTCGGCCAATATTCCTAAAATTGCTTGTGACAGCTGTGCAACATTTACCAAGCAGAGTTTCGAGCTGTATGAGGAGAAAACCTCCTATATGTTTCTAGGCAGGCAGCCCGGTAAATAGACATCCATAGGAAAAGGAGGTATCTGCAACAACTGGTTTTATTTCGGGGCAGGTATCAGGACTAACAAGAGTGGTTGGGACAACAAACATATTTGATTCATATTTTCCCATTTTTTCTAAGGTTTTCAAACAATATTTCCCCTTTATTTCTCTAGTCATTTCTTTCTTCTTTTCGGAATTTATTTCTCTAGTCATTTCTTTCTTCTTTTCGGAATTTATTTCTCTGGTCATTTCTTTCTTCTTTTCGGAAAGATCGATGGAGATGGTATAGGTGACTGATGATATTACAGATCTGAATTTATATTTTCCTTATCGAAAATGAGAATACATCATAAAATACCTTTGGAGACGACAGTTGACATAGTTATATCAAGAGAGCATTTTCAGATACAGGATATTGAAAATCACACATTCATGTGTGAAGGGGCTTGTTATGTGCATTGGTACGGTACACATATGTATCTACATGGTCACAAGCACATACTAATTATTATGTAGGAGTTACAGTTATGTTTGATTCAATGCTAAATGCTTTCTTTTCATGTAAATAAAGATTTACATTCTTTTGCATGCTTTATTGAGTAGGTTGTTTCTCCTATTCCGCCTTCTGATAAAATTGGTGTAAAATCTGTGCAATAGGAGACAGAAGATATTACACCAATGAAAGCAATGAAAATGGCATGGATTACATATATACCATTGGAAAACAGGTTAGTTGTATTAATAGCTTCAGTTATTCTATGATACTAATATTTTTAATTTTGATTAGTAGTGTCGAATTTTAACAATTATTTAACAGGCAAAGTCAAGTTAAAAGACTGAAAACTCAAATTTATACTATGGGCTGCACTCAGAGAACGTACTTTATCTCTCAGTTAACCATTCATAGAGACCATTAAACATCATATAGTGCAATTATTTTTAGTTTCTTGTAAGATTAGTTGTGATTGGTTAGTGTTTCATCTATGCAAAAATGGGTGGGGGTCAAGGTGACGAGAAAAAGTAGTTCTATGAAGGGTTTGGTTCTCTCATAATTTTTATGAATAAGTGTAAGCATCTCACCATTTTAAACATGTTATGATGCCATTACACCAATCTTTTTCTTACTTAATATCTTTTGGGTCCTTGCATTTCTACTGTTAGAAATGCCCTGATTTTACTTCTCAGTTGGATTAGTTGGTTCAGAGCAGAAATAGTAGGTTACTTTATAAAGTAGGAACATGTGACCTTTAAAAGAAATTTCATGAAGGGTCAAAAGTTTAGCAGTATTTTTTATAAGATAAAAAAGTAAAAGTTTTACTTCTATCCGGGTGGGAAACACCTTTATTTTAGTTTCACAACTGGAAACATATTTGTTTTATCTTCGCCGCAATCTACATCCTCTTTGTTTAATGCTGCTGATTTGCTTGTTCGTTAAAATTCACATACTTAATGTAAGAGTTTCAGATGGTTCATGTCATTCTTTATTTTCTTTGAGATATATTTCTTGTAGTTTGTTGTTGTTGTTTTTGTTAGAACAATCACATGTTAAAGGATTAGGGTGCATATGCTTGTTGTTTACCCAATTCATGTTATTTGAAGAAGATATAGTTACTGACTGTGAACCTGACGATTATGCTACCTTGTTAAAACCTTTATTTCGTTGTTACCTTGTTTATTATCTGTAAAATTATTCCCGGTATTATATTGTAGAATTGAATTTGGAGGAGATTCGATCCTGCAAATATAATGGTTCATCCTTTGGGCTGTAAACCAGTGGATATTTGTTAACATACTCTTACTATTTTAACGATCTCCTTTTTCCTGGAAATGTTTTTAATTCATCCTGCGCTAGGATCCCATTCAATAATGATTTGATAGTGTTCAACGATATACTGGAGTCAGAATATTTTTATAACTGTAGTTACCTGTTGTTTTTTTGTCCTGTTTGTTTTGGTGTAGAATTTGACTTGATATATATAGTCTTTATGGTTCATTTAAATATGCCAAGTAAGTAAGAATTTCTACATGTTATCATGTGCTAATTTGTTTGCATATTTCACTTTCAGATCTGCACTAAAACATTTGAAAGTTACATAGACCCAGCCTTCAAAAAATTTATTGTTCTCTTAATAATATAGCTGTGTGGTAGTTGTCCTGGGATACGGTTACCTCTGAGATTAACCATGTCGTACAAAGCCAGCTTTAAAAATTAAGGGACAAAGGTGAGCCCCACTTGTAATAATTGTTAAGTTTGGCTGTTGACTGTAACTTATGGTGACATGATAGGATATAAGTTGATATCAGTGAAGAACTAATGTGGTTTTGCAGTTATGAGTTCAGCTATAGAACTCAGGAGAAAGAAAGTACATCGATTGACCTCATTAAATAGAAGCAAAAGATCCAAATATTCCCTCATCTTTCTCGCTTTCCTCTCAATCAAGAGTGACACTACGGTCACACTCCCCACCACACCAAGGGACACAACCCCCTCACAGCTACAGTGCACGGGCCCACTTTAGATTTTTTAAAAAAATCTAAAGTGGGGCCGTGCACTGTAGCTGTGAGGGGGGTTGTGTCCCATGGTGTGGTGGGGAGTGTGACCGTAGTGTTTTTCCTCAATCAAACTATCTGGCGACTCTAAGGTACAGCTGCTTACAGGATATTTGTTGTGAACTCATCATTGGCTTGGTTATGATTCTATTTTCTCCTACACCATGCACTTGTATTGCTCTCTCACACGTGCGCACAAATGAGTCTTGAGTGTGTGCATGCACACACATTGCACTTGTAGCAGGCAGACGCAGTACGGATCCACACAGATTAGAGTCGCCTCATGAAGACATGGTTTGGAACCCACCCCACCCCCAGCCCCCCAAAAAAAGAATAAATAAACCAAAGCAAATTACGTGAAGGTTTTGGGTCCATGTGAGAGGGAGAGAGCAGTGGATTTTGACAGCCGCTCAGGTCGGTGGAGAAAATCGCTCGAGGTTCGGTACCGATTGATTGGTTATGTCCACATGTGATGGTATGTTTCCAATGTGTTTGAAGGTTAAATGGTGAATTGGATGTGAATAACATCACAGCTTAGTGTTTGACGGATGCATAGATCTGCGAAACATTGTGACGTAATTGACTATCTCACCTGTAATGCTTAACTTGCTAGGACAGAGAATTCGTCAAATTGAAATGTGTTTTGGGCTTAGATTAAGACGTGCCTTTGAAGTTTCACTAGATTGATGTTAGATTTGGACCAAAGGCTCTGTTCTTGTCATTCTCGTTATTATTGTTATTTTGACCATTAGTCCGAGACAGGTAAATTGTGATCTTTGTCAAAACTCCGCCAAGGTGTCAGCCTTGTCTTTAGGCATGGTCCCAAGCCGCATATGCTAAAGTTAGACTTTATGACTGAACTAGTTTATATAGAAACCTGTTCTAGCTGCTGTCATGGCTGAAAGCTATGTTTCTCAGCTGTTAATATATCACTCACAACATGGTGTAGTGCAATTCCTACAGTCCCGTTTGAGCACAATCGTTTATTTTCTACTTTATCTCAATTTATAAATTTTTTTTCATTTCCAGCTTGAGCTCATCCCCATTTTCATACTATTATGGCGCATGCGATGCATGCATTGTATGATACAAAATTGTGCATAAATTTTTTTGAGCATTTTAATAATCAATATGAGTACATGTATAATCAAGAGTAAGAGAGAGAGAGACTTAAAATTGGTCTCGATCTTGAAAATTTGGAGTTAGTTATGAAATAGTGAATAGTTTGTCAGTTATTAAATAATGGGGATAGTCGTGAAGTAGATTTTTTTTTCCCCAGACTTGTCTCTCTACTAAGTTGTAACATAGGGGTAGCACCAAAAAAGAGCTTTTTTTATGACAGGAATATAAATGATAGTAATTGATTCCTTTCAAATATGGCAAAAACATCTGTAGCAAATGTTGTCGGCTTAAACAACTTCACTAAGTACAGAAAATATTATTTTACAGTTCTGCTTGTATATATCCTCCCAAGAAGTTTTTACCTATGAAAGAATCAAGGGACTGTAGTTGATGGAACATATAGAATTCTGACATGTTCTTCTGGGCAGATCTTCAGCCGCTTAAAGCTGATGAAGATGAGGAGAACGGTTGTCGATATCATTTATCCTTCAGAACCACCAGTAAGCTAAATATTAAGAACACTTCGCAGATGCATTTCCCTTCTTTTTCCTTTACTACTGATTATTGGTCGTATTGAACTTGAATCATTTTCTTTGTGCAGATTCTTGGTGATTTTGACTGGGAATTGGACAAACTTAAGGTATATAAATAACCAAGTAGTTAATGTTCTTCATATGCACATGCAGATGCTGATGTTATTGTGATTTCCACGAGTTCACTGATGGATTTATCGAGGAAGGGACCTTACCTAAAGAACAGGAAGATGCCTTTAAGGTGATAAATACATAAGCTTGCTGTTCTGCCTCTCCAATTGAGTTTGGCTAAGTCATTCTTCACCTAGTTATTTTGTTGTCGTTTAAGCTGTAGAAACTGTTTTTCAGGAATATGTGAGGGAACAAATCAGAAAGAGAAAGAGAGAACAACGGCAGGTACTTCAGATATATATAATTCATTGGTTTTAAGGGATTTTGATACAAACATAAAACTTTCTTCGCTAATCATTCAGGCAAGAGAAGCAAGGCAGGTACTTTTGATATATATAATTCATTGGTTTTGAGGGATTTTGAGACAAACATAAAACTTTATTCGCTAATCATTCAGGCAAGAGAAGCAAGGATCAAGGCGATAGAAGATATGGACCCTGAAACAAAAGCTGCATTTGAGAATATGCGAATTTATAAGTTTTACCCTGTGCAGACACCTGGTACACCTGATATAAGCAGCAAGAAGGTGTGCTCTTACTTTTTCCTTTTATTTTTTTTTTCCATTCTTTTCCCTCCACTGTTATTGTTATTGGGAGTGCTTCCATGAAGAAGCATGTGTTTCTTTCATGTGAGAAATATTAATCTCTTGGGTTTGTTTTGCAGGTTTCTTACATAAACAGATACTACGGAAAAGCTCACGTCCTGATGTGACACAGTATATCCTGTTAGCCAAAATTCCTGACTCACAGTCGCAACTTTTTGAAAGAATGAAAAAGAGTGGGCTCCACCATCACTTTCGGTGCCGAAACCAGCCGTAAGTTTTGAAATAAGAAATGCACAGTAAAAGTATTAATATAATATTAGTGCATAGTGTTTTCCCAAGCACTATAAATAGGCCCAAAACTCTTAAGGAAAAAAATCATTACAGAAACAACTTCTCATATAGAAGAGTGAGAGAGAAAAATAGAGAGAGTATCTCCTTATAAAGAGAGATTGTAACTCCAAAGTTTCTCCTTATAGTGAATTTTTCTATCCTTGCCCGTGGTTTTTATCACAAATTATTTAGGGGGTTTTTTACGTAAATTTGTGTGTTCTTTTTATCTCTACTTTCACTCTATTATCGCTACGACCCTGCCCTATTAGGCCCCGGGTTTGTACCAACATATCCAAAGACAACATCATTCATCTATTCCACTTTTGTGTGGACACGAGTGCCGTGGCTTCTGCCTTGAATAGAGACCAGAAGCAGAAATTTCGATACAGCATATCCTTGAATATTACAATTTCACCTGTATATGGTGGTGGAGAACAAGGTTATCCATCCACGATAATGTTGGCTGAGAAACCTATTCATTTATTTGAAATTTCACATGTAAGTGACGTGATTGGTGTCTAGATAAGTAGTTCGGTGGTAGCGTACAGAATGTAGAATTCTCATACTCCAGGCGCTAATGGCAACCATTTGTAGAAGAATATTTGATATTGCATGCCAACCTCTTATTCTTTGAGATTTCTTTCATCCACAGTCTGCACTCGAGTTAGATGCAGTTGCAATAGTGAAATTGCTTGACAGTGAAGTCATGTGCATAAAATTTCAATTAGAAAATTACTTGCTACTGAAGTTTTTGCAGTTTGGACAGAAATATTATGTGTTCATTAGTATCTGCCATACGTATGAGCTGATTTTTTTTTTCTAAAATTTAATCCACCTCTCCGTAATCACTGCTAGCAACTTGCTATTTGTAGGACACTAGTAGAAAATCACACATCCTAGACGGAATATTCTAGACGGAAATTTTTCCGTCTAGTTTGCTTTTAAACTAGACGGAAAATTTCCGTCTAGAATATTCCGTCTAGAAAAAAATATTCTAGACGGAAATTTCCGTCTACAATATTATTCTTGACGGTTTTAGTATCCTAGACGGAAATTTCCGTCTAGAATGCATCCTAGACGGAAATTTCCGTCTAGGAAGTTGGGTCCACAGTAGTTCACGCTTCCTTAAAAATTTCATTCCTAAATTTTGTTTCCCCGCTTAAATTTCGAACGAAATTTTCTTGAAGCCTATCCACCCACCTCGATCCCAGCGAAAATCCCCCCTCTCCCAATCCAATAACACCCCTCCCTCTGATTCTCTCTCGCTCCTCTCTGTTGTTAATCACTCCCTCCACCGCTTTAAAATTAGGGACCAAAGCTAGGGTTTGGGATTCGGATTTCAAACGATGATGAACTCCAATGCATCGACGACGACGATCACCAATCGAATCTCTTCTTCGAGCTCTGCTCTCTCCTACTGACCCTCCCCAGTTCCGAAATCTCCGCCGAAAAACCCTAATTCCATGGATTCTCTAACCCATTAATGGAGTCCCAATCGCCAACAACAACATGAACACTGGGGCGAGCTCAGGCTCTGGGACCTGAACACTGGGGCGACTACGAGGAGGTTCGTGGGCCATACCAAGGACGTACTCTTTGTTGCTTTCTCTATTGACAATCGCCAGATCGTGTCGGCGTCTAGGGATCGTACCATCAAGCTTTGGAACACTCTAGGTATTTTTTCGGTTTCTCAAAGGTGAAATTTTTATGGTTATGTTGAATATTATTTCATTTTTAGTTTGGATTTGCTACGTATTTGGGTGTAGTAGAATTTGTCATCAATTCAATCTCTGGGGTATTTATGTTTAGATGGAAAGTACTATGTAATTAATGTAAAACATTTTGTGGAGTAATATTTCTGTCAACTTAATGTGGGAATTCGATTAAAAAGGAAAATGGGGTCTTTTGTAGTCTAAATGATTGTTTGTTTTTAATAGGACTACATCTGATATTTGAAGTTTCAACGGCACTGTAGGCTTAAAGTAGGAATTGATTTTTATGATGTTACTTTATTTTTTTTTTAGATGCTATCAGGCCTATATAGATGCAGATAATTTGATTTCCTCCTATGATATGGGGTACAAGACCATAGTATACAATTCAGAAATAGCTTTCTGCAGTTTCATGTGTTTTGTTATGAATCGTCATCGGAAGCGCTGCTTCGATCTCTACCTCCCTCAATCCCCTCATCCAATCACTCCCCCTTCGGTAATGACCAAAATATGATCATTGACCCTAAATAGTGTTTGGATGAATTATTCATGAAGTTCTCAATATGTTTTAGTAACCACTGTTAGTGGTGCTGTCTTTGCTCTTCCTAAACTTTTAAGAGACTTTTTTCCTGGTTATCTTATCCGATGTTGGCATATTCACAGGGATGAAGGCCCCAGTAGGTAGTAGAGAAGGACCATCACTGGCAGTATCAAAGATAAAATATAGGAGCCCAAAATCCTGAGGACTCAGAGCACTAAACATGCAAGATCGTGACTGATTGCAGTTACATTCGCAAACATGGCAAATCTCAGGTATGAGAGTTATTTCATTCAAGGTTACATTGCCACCTGTGTATTTCACATCAAACATACATGTCTAGATGGGCAATTTCTGCATCTGCTATTGTAAAACAATGTGCCTTTTGTTTCCCTTCTGATGACCTGCCCTTGTAGGATTTAGGTGATTATCTCAAAATTTTATTTGAAAGTTGTACCAAATGTATTCTTCAGTTGATTATCTCAAAATGCTTTTGGTTTCTGGTGATGAGTATTTTTGTTTACATCCTTATATTTTTCATTGCTAATGTCTTTGCCTCTTTATGTTGACAGGAAGATTCAGAAGATGAATCTTCTAAAGAGAATGCTGTAAACGGTGATGATATTGCCGAGAAAGAAGGAAAAACAGCTTCACTTTTTATGGCGTCACTACAAGCTTATAAAGAAGCTTTGGCAAATGATGACCATCTACAGTTGCAGAACTCGAGGCTTTTCTTCACTTAATTGAAGATGAGAAAAACTCTCTTGGGAACAAAGTTGTTATTTCTGATGAACTCTCCTGGGAACAAATTTGCTTCTTGATCAGTTTTGGAGGAGAAGGGACTCGATATCTGGAGCTTAAGATGCAATGTAATATGTCAGTCATGTTCAAATAACCTTGTATCATATGTTGACTGCAGATGCATTAATTTGTGTAAAAGTTTGTAAAAAAATTATGTATCTCTCTACTATTTTGGTGAATGTATTATTTGAATATAATTGGATTTGATATTGGAATATAATTAGATTGTGCTGGATATGAATATAATTTTTTGTTATTCAATATTGTGTACATGCACTCAAAGTAGATCATGTGCAAAAAAAAAAAACACTGTAGCATAGCATTCTAGACGGAAATTCCGTCTAGGATGCTCAAATTCCGTCTAGGATGCTTTTTAAAAAAAAAATTAAAAAAATTAAAAATAGCAATTTCCGTCTAGGATGAGTATCCTAGACGGAAATTTCCATCTAGGATAATCATCCTAGACGGAAATTTTTTCCGTCTAGGATGAAGTATTCTAGACGGAAATTCCGTCTAGAATAATTCGTCTAGGATGTAGTCTAGACGGTTTTGAATTCCGTCTAGAATATTCCGTGTAGGATGTATTCTAGACTGAATTTCCGTCTAGAATACAACATCCTAGACGGAAACTTTCTAGACGCGTATTCTAGACGGAATTCCGTCTAGGATACTCATCCTAGACGGAATTCTGTGTATCCTAGACGGAATTTTCCGTCTAGGATGCCTCATTTTTTAGTAGTGGGAATATATGTAAGCATCGTTGCAATGATGATAAAAATTTCAGTAGTTAATCTTCCTTTTAAAAGAAACATCCCACTTTTTTAAGTGATAAAAGGTTCCAAATTATTAACATACGAACATTGTTTTTTTTTTAAGAAGAAAAGTTCGAAACTTCTTCGTTCAATTGTAGAAAAACCATACCTGCAGGCCCATCGATTCTGCAGATGAAAAACAACATGTTTTCTAGTAGGAGAATCTTGAATTGTCTTTCACTATTACCCCGTTTGTTCAAATCAAATTAAATATGGGACTTTAATAGAAGAAACAGGGGAAATGTCAAGCTTGAAAATGATGACTCTTATTAGGTTCCGATTGGAATTGGATAATGACAGAGGGGCCAAAAAGTAATATACTTTAGCTCCAAGCTCTGGAAAAACGAACTTTAGAAGTGCCTAGTTCCCTTCAAGGTTATTATTTTCTTTTTCTGGCCGAACAATCTACGAGGTTGAGTCTTTTCGTCAAAACTAGCTCGCAGGGGCACGTGCAATGCACATGCCAAATTTAATTGGGAGTTTATGCAAAAGAATGCTATAGTTTATAATATATGCAGGATTTAGATTATCGAAGACTATATTTACAAAATTAAGTTTTATGTGCAATTTTTGCAGTAATGGTCAGTATGTATGGAGATAATAGTCAATATCCAAAGTGTTTTAAAATTTTGAAATTACATTTATAATAAACTTGGGTTAAGGTAAAGTGTATATAAATCCCTCATCTATACCTTCAGTTCCACTTAACCCCCTAAGTTATTTATTATATCTTCCCTTAAGAATTGAGGGGGATAAGTGCTAATAAATGAGCTAATTGAAGGTATATATAAGGGAATTTTGTGCAACTTATCCTTTAGTTTATTATATCTTTGCATTTTTTTCTTACAAATTTTTAAAATCATATATTTTGTTTCAAACCATATCGAATGTTTGAAAATAAGTTGTATATTAGCCTCTCATCGATAATCAGTTCCTCTAGCACCAACTTCCATAACTTTATTGATTGTAGTACATGCCAAAGGAACCTTGTTCCACTAATGAAGTCTTGTCATGTGGATTTACTTACTCACCGAGTAATTCCATGACTAACTCAGCCAATAGGATAGTGACACATGTACCGCCTGATTTTCTTAAACAATGGGCATAGATATTGCCCTTACCTTAGGTAAAGATACCTCATACCTTTACCTCCACTCAGTACTGCCAAACTTGCATGATGAATCTTATTCTCTAAAACTACCTTTCTCTCTTTGATAACTCTGAAGCAAACCTTTGTATGTCAAAATTAAAAAAGTATAAAGTTTGTCACAACAAAGTGTCAAAAAATATGGAATTATTGTAGATTTGAAGGAGTAAAATGGAACACTGAAGATTTTGGTCATCGAGGGATTAATGGTCAATTTCAAAGATATAGGGAATTAATATTGAATTACTGTAGATTGAGGGACTAATATGAAATTATTCTAGATGTAAGGGACTAATATGTAATATCCATCTTGAACAAATTTTTAATTTAAACCCATTTAAATTTTTTATTAAAAAAATCGACCCAGTCCAGTTTTTATTATCAAAACCGACCCATTTCGTGCCACGTCAGCAGCGTGGCCACGAAATGGGTCGGTTTTTTTTTAAATGACGCCGCTAAATAGTCGGGGTT
>BQKN01060654.1:0-50175 GCA_022839385.1 Asparagus kiusianus | reverse complement strand
TTTAGCGTGTCCTTAGCTAAATAGTCGGGGTTGCCAACCCCGACATAACTAAATAGTCGGGGTTGGCAACCCCGACTATTTAGCGGCGTCATTTAAAAAAAAACCGACCCATTTCGTGGCCACGCTGCTGACGTGGCACGAAATGGGTCGGTTTTGATAATAAAAACTGGACTGAGTCGATTTTTTTAATAAAAAATTTAAATGGGTTTAAATTGAAAATTTGTTCTATCCATCTTTATTTGAGACTAAAGATGTATGGTATTTAATTTTGGCCCAATAATCAGAGTCTGATAGCATCTCAACTAGGCGGTTGTGGATACTGACGTGGGCCCATTCAAGTAGTAGAACACGGTCGAAAGAAGCACGTGATGGTGGGCCCCATTCAAGTAGGAGAAGCTGGTCGAAAGAAGCTGGTGAGCGAAGAGCCTTTTACATGAAGAATACGACGACATAATAAATCATGATCTTTATTGTGGAAGTAACGTGACCTTGGCAGATCTTTCATCAGGGAAAGACGGTGTCTGGTTTCATAATAGTGCAGCTTGCACGTGCCTTTCGATATGGGTTTTGCTGACCATTACCCCCTCGAGAGTTAAGCAGCAAAGTAAAAAAAAACGAAAAACGTAATACATATCGCCATCAATTATATTTCTTGAACTTAATGTTTTATCAAGTATAAGATTCCCCATCAGAAGGGGAAAAAGTCGTTCTGATCCAATTTTATGAGACTATCACGTTGGGATATCATAATTTTCTCTAATGACATATGTGTTGTGCGCGGCGGAAATTTCGGCAGAGTTTCTGGTGCACAATAAGAGAGAAAGATCTCAATAAGAATTCTTGTATCTCAAATGAAACAAGAATCTGAAGCCTAATATCTCATCAAAGTGGGATATTAGCTCTTTCTCTCGTCAGCTCTAGAACTGCGCGTCGAGGGATCCTAAAAACTATTACAATGGCCACAAACTCAAACAAATCAATTTTACGTGGTTCGGCAAACTGCCTACGTCCACGGGGCAAGGAGGGGGAGATCTACTATTAGAGGAGAGAATACAAATGGGGCTTACAATCACACAATTAAACCCTCAAACAATCTCTCAAAACTCTCACAAAACAGCCACCCCAAATCTGCGTTCTCTACTTCTGCATGCACAAAATCTGTCGCTGCTTTTCCCTCTGCTTTTTCGTACTTGCAACCTGCCTTCCCTGTAGAAAACAATCACAGCCGAAAAAGCCTTCTCCCCCTTTTTTTCTTCTCCCAGCCGCACAAAAAAGAACCCTAGGCGCCATTTATAGCTTCGGAACTGTTCATGGGTATTCGGGTGAGCCTTCTCCAAAAGAAAACCGAAACTAAACACAAGGGCCCCCCAAAGACCCGCTGGATCTTATGGCCTCTTAGCCATTCACGTGTTTCGTGCCATGAGAACGTGGGTGGCCCTATCACTTCACTTGGGTTGTGGTCCCACTAGTCACACGTTCACAATTCTCCACCTCGGTGAAGTTTTCCCAAAACTGAGCCGACACCAACCAAACCAAATGTCTCACTTGTTGTGTCCAGTATACCGTGAAACAATTCACGATAACAGACTCAATCCATAACAAGTCGAGAACCCAAATGAGAATGCAAACACTCTCCAAATGTCAGTATCAACTCACCAAATCGATCTCACCCCCATCAAATAATCAACCCGGCTGCATCATAAAGACTGCCTACGTATCCTCTTGCCCAAGGAATCAAGCCGAACGTAGTTCACCCAAATGGCCGCGAACGACCTCAAACAATAGAAGATTTCACAACCCTTCTCAAATATCATCAACTCTGTGGCTGATAGCACCTCCTATGGCCTCAAACACCTTCACCTGAGGTGAACCAATGGTCATATTCAAACTATGTCTGCCAGCTGCACTCGAATCAAAACTCAACTCATCATCTGCACCTAAATCCAAATGATCCCTAAGCTGTGTCACCTTAGCTGGAATCCCAAACAATGATGTATGATCTGGAGTAATCTTCACCCAATGTGGAGTAGCATCCATCTCCACCCACTACGATACCTCTAAGGTCTGTCCAAAACTCTCCACCTGCTGAGAGTCAATTGGCTTCCTCATCGAAGCCTCAACCAAAGTGACACTACCAGACCTATCTTCCAATGGTGTTTTACCTCCAATCATAGCAGTTGACAACTCTTTAATAGGATGACCCATATATGTCGAAGCCTCTGTCCAGAAACTCTTTTGCAGACCATTGCTTGACAACAAACGTCGATCCTCCTCCAGCAAGGCACGGTTCTCCAAATTTGTCACTCTATCTAGTTGCCCCAAGATTTCCTTTCCAACGAAGTGTCTCGAAATGCCGTGAGCTCGGCTCCAATACAGAAATAGGTCCATCTTGTACCTCCCATCAGAATATAGTACATTCACCTTTCTGTCTATTACACACTTCTTCAATCTGTTGGATACTACTAGGACTTTCTCCAAAGGGGATTTGGTTGCAACGCAAACACGCCTAGAACAGCCACCAACAAAGGAAACCAAACGCCTATTACCTTCCAATGATGCCTCCTTGGAAGGCCCCCAAACATCCACGTGAACTCCTCCAGAACGACCCTTAGCACGGTGAATAGAGGTGCCACACTTCACCTCGGTCTTCTTGCTCACATCAACATGTTCACTGGACTTCAAACTGCAGGTCTTTGCACCCTCTTTCAATCTATGCGAGGAATCAATACTGGAATGACCAAGCCCCAAATGCCGCAGTCTAGTCGAATCAACAGAAGTCGCCAGCTCTCCACCTGTCACTATACCTCCAGTCAAGTAATACAGGTTATTCCTCCTGACGCCCTTCATCACAATCCGAGAGTCTTCCACGATCTCGAGAACCATGTCCTCAACACAAACCTTCAGACCCTCTCCAACCAAAGCTCCAATCGAGATTAAGTTCTTCCTCAAAGAAGGAACATATCTCACATCATTTAACTCCCTAACAGTCCCGTCAAACATCTTTATGCAAATTCTTCCAATCCCAAGGATCTGGCATGCACGGTTATCAACCATGTACACCATACCACTATCTAGCTTCTCAAAACTGGAGAACCATTCCCTTCTAGGGCACACATGATAGGTCGCACCACTATCCAACAATCCACTCGGATTCCTCCAAATAGCTACATGTAGGACTGATAGAAAGCGAATAAATAGAAGAGTCAGAACTATTACCATCCGATACGATGTTTGCTTCTGATGATGGTTGCTTCCCTTTTCCCTTCTGATTATTCTTCATCCATTCGTCGAGCTTTGGACAGTCTTTCTTCCAATGACCAGTCTCCTTGCACCAAGCACACTGATCTTTTCTAATTGTAGGATGCCCTACTCTAGACTGTGACTTCCAATTCTTCCGGTTCGGATTCTTCCCTCATACGACCAACGCCTCTGCTACCGACTCAGTCGAATTCTCCTTATCCTTCTTCCGAAGCTGATAATTCACCAGTACAGCAGTGACCTCACTATACGAAAGAGATGCCTTCCCATTAATTAGTGTAAGGACGAAGGTCTCATATTCCTCGTCGGGTAAGGAACTCAACAACAGCAACGTCTTATCCTCATCTTCAATCATGACATCCACATTCGTCAAATCCGCAAGAAGCTTTGTGTAGTGATTCATGTGATCTCTAATGGAGGTTCCCTTCTTCAACTGGAAACGATAAAGTCTCCTCTTCAAATGCAAGCGGTTCTCAACACTCTTTGTCAGATACTTGCTTTCGAGAATCTCCCAAATCTTCTTTGCAGAAGTCTCATTCATCACATCATATTTTAGATCTTGAGTCAAACAAGACCTAATCACACCACACGCCGTTCGATTCATCTTCTTCCAAATATTCTCTTCAATCTCATCTGGCTTGCCATCTAACTCCAATGTATCCTCCAAATTCTGCGCGTTCAGCACATCCAAAACCTCGCATCTCCATAATCCAAAGTTGTTTGTGCCATTAAACTTTTCCACATCTATCTTCATAGAGTGTATATTCAAACTCTGAATGGTCTTCGCGCCAGAAGCACCACCCTCGACACCCGAAGCACATTCTTTCCTCGACATACTTTCTCAACGCACCAACGAATGAAGAATAGATCCAAAATTGAAAAGATAGAGTCTTTACCAAAAAATCCCACCTTTATCACCAAATGAAGCCCTAGACGAGCCTCCAAATTGATCTACTCCTCCAAATAGCCCAAGCATAGACTGATCTCTGATACCACTTGTTGTGCGCGACGGAAATTTCGGCAGAGTTTCTGGTGCATAATAAGAGAGAAAGATCTCAATAAGAATTCTTGTATCTCAAAGGAAACAAGAATCTGAAGCCTAATATCTCATCAAAGTGGGATATTATCTCTTCCTCTCGTCAACTCTAGGACTGCGCGTCGAGGGATCCTAAAAACTATTATAATGATCATAAACTCAAACAAATCAATTTTACGTGGTTCGGCAAACTGCCTACGTCTACGGGGCAAGGAGGGGGAGATCTACTATTAGAGGGCAGAATACAAATGGGGCTTACAATCACACAATTAAACCCTCAAACAATCTCTCAAAACTCTCACAAAACAGCCACCCCAAATCTGCGTTCTCTACTTCTGCATGCACAAAATCTGTCGCTGCTTTTCCCTCTGCTTTTTCGTACTTGCAACCTGCCTTCCCTGTAGAAAACAATCACAGCCGAAAAAGCCTTCTCCCCCTTTTTTTTCTTCTCCCAACCGCACAAAAAAGAACCCTAGGCGCTATTTATAGCTTCAGAACTGTTCATGGGTATTCGGGTGAGCCTTCACCAAAAGAAAACCGAAACTAAACACAAGGGCCCCCCAAAGATCCGCTGGATCTTATGGCCTCTTAGCCATTCACGTGTTTCGTGCCATGAGAACATGGGTGGCCCTATCACTTCACTTGGGTTGTGGCCCCACTAGTCACACGTTCACAATACGTTTTATGATGTTATCAATGACACAAGGGTTTGCGGGTATATATCTTTTTCATGTATGATTCACAATATACACTGTTCTAAAATAATATATTATACTAATGCCTTGTTTGGATTGAGGGGAATAAGGGAGAAGGGAAGTTACGGGAACCATTCAACTTGTTTGGGAACATTTAGGAAGTGAAGTTATCCACCCTAGTTCCCCTTAGTTCACCCCTTAATAGTATAAAATTTGTTACCCTCCAAATTGGGGTGTAACCAAGGGGAATGGAACTCCCTTCCCTTCTCTTCTCTCACCTAGTTTCTCTTAACTTCCTTTAACCTCATTGAAATCCAAGCACGACCTAAGATGAGGAAATTGACTATAAGATGATAGCCTATTTTATAAAGAGTTTTACTATAGTGACCCAAAATATAAAACCAATATGAGGGATAGATAATTTGTTCATTTCCTATTGCATAATTAACGGGTCATCATCTATTAGTCCGTATTTAAATTTTTCTTATATAAGATAGACAACCCATTCTTATGAGAGCCACACACAGATATGATAAGGCAGCGTGTTTCGCACGTGCTTTTTTTTCCCGGCTAAGATTTGTACTCAGTCGCGAACGAACTAAACCAGTGACGTGACGTCACCCTTCTCCTGCCTATAAAATACCCTCATCTTCTCCCATCTCAACAGCCGACCACAATGGTCCGAGTTCTCACCGTCGACCAAGTCACCCCTGAAGCCTCCTCCTCCCTTTATGCTGCTACGCGGGACACCGTACCGCTATCCCTGTTTGACGCCTACTGGATCACGCTTCCGCCGATCCAACGCCTCTTCCTCTTCCCCAAAACCTCAGTCCCCTTTTCCTCCATCACTAACTCCCTAAAATCCTCCCTTTCCAAAACCCTAACTAAGTTCCCCTTGCTCGCCGGTAAGCTCACCTACCTCCCCTCCACCGATGACGTCATCGTCGACCTCAGACAAGCCACCGGCGTCGAATTCATCGAGGCCGAGTCCGACGCCGACGTAAACAAGCTGGCCGGTGATCCGGTCCACGATACCGAGGCCTTTATCAGTCTCGTGCCGGACATTGACACGAGGTCGATGCCGATGCCGGTGATGGCGGTGATGGCGACGGTGTTCGCCGGCGGCGGGGTGGCGGTCGGGGTGACGGTTCACCACGCGGTGGCGGATGGGAAAGGGGTGTGGATGTTTATGGATATGTGGGCCGCCTCATGTAGAGGAGAGGACGCGGTGAGCTTGCCGGTGCATGATCGGGCGGTGATCGTACGCGAGGGAGGTGAGGAGATCGCGAGACGGTTCGTGAAGGCGTTGGCACCGGAGATTCCCAAGGTAATTAAGATGGCTACGTCGATATATTTATTATTTTATTTTTCTCTCTTCTTAATTTGTACTGGGCCCACATCATAAGGCTTTCATTCCTTGGTCTGACAACGTGGCGTTATTATCAGTGGATATTAGGGATGTCAAAATGGATCCAAAACCAATTATCTACTCATACCCACCCGTCACCATAAATAAGTGACTGTAGTTTCTATTAAAGATAAATGGGTCATTAATAGGCAGATTATTACTCACTCATTTACCCGTTTAGATGGATATTGTTTTAAAACACCCTCGACGCTTCAACAATAACAAAATTATTTTTAAAAGTTAAAAATTATAGAAAACACTTAAAATGACTAACAACCCCTTAAAATTTTGAGATTTGCAAAAAACACCCTCAAAATTTAAAATATTATAAAAACACCCTCAAGAGTTAAAAATTATAAAAAAACTATCAAAAATTTCTAACCTCACAGACGACACATGAAATTCAAAAATTACCAACAGCCCCCTGAAATTTTATAATTTGTAAAAAATACCCTTAAAAGTTGTAGAAAATAAGAAAAATACCCTCAAGACTTCAAAATTACCAAACAATCTTAGAGTTTTCTAAACTTGCAAATGACATATGAAATCTAAAAATTTTCGATAGTCCCCTATAAATTTAAAATTTACAATTAACACCCTCAAAGTTTTAAATTTTTAGAAAAACACCCTCCATAGTTTAGAATTACAAAACCATCCTGAAATTTCAAAACCTATAAATGACACATGAAATCCAAAAATTACTAGCAGCCCCTGTAAATTTATAATTTATAAAAAGCACCCTCAAAGTTTAAAAATTACAAAAAACACCATCAAGAGTTCAAAACTACAAAACAATCTTAAAATTTTCTAAACTTGCAAATGACACATGAAATCTAAAAAATTTTAGTAGTCCCCTATAAATATCAAATTTACAAGTAACACCCTCAAACTTTTAAAAATTATAAAAAAAACCCCAAGGATATATAAATATAAAAAGTAGGCGCTCACAATTCTTCGTCGGCAGGAGATATATGTGTGTGCGGCCAAGTGTAAATTGCAAAACTTGCGTCTATTGCGCGAGAAACAGAAGAGAAAGAGAGCGTGTATTGTTATCCGACGTGATAAAAAAAATTTCAAGGAGAATCACTTGGGGACACTCTGTAATTAAGAACAAACATGGAAAAATAATAGACTTTAACCAACAACAAATATGAAGAAATGAGCAATTACGTTCATAGCTCATGGATTTTAAACAAAGGAAAGAAAAACACCATCTCTCTCAAAGCAGTTCACGCAAGGCTAAGGAGGTGCAGGATTTTTAAGATCCTCGGAGTGAGACGTGATATTTTCACCACATTTTGTTGTCAAATTTAGACGGTAAAAAGATTTAGTTAGGATTTTTTTATGGAATGTGTGGTGCGTGGGTTTTTAGAGCCAAATTTAGTTAGGATGTTTTTATCAAATAGAACTGTTAGGTAGTGTGGTTTTGTAAATCGTGCAAGGTGGGGTTTTCTGAAGATATTTTATCATTTATTTGCTCTGTCCTAATTTGACCCTAAGATGAAGAAGAGCTGAATTAAATGTTGAGGGTACTCCGGTATTCTGAAAAATTTGGCACATGACCAAAGTAAGGGCGTTTTTTAAATAACTGAGCAGGCAATAGACTAGACTTGTTACGAGTTCATCTCTTCTTTTGCTCAGCCCCGTCATCATTTGCTTCTTTTGCTCACAATTTTGTCCTAATTTTTCCAAATAGTCGATTCAATTGAGAAAGAAATGTTTACAGAAAATCCCCTAAAAATTTGTAGAAAACCCCCTAAAAGTTTACAAAAAAAACCCCTAAAAGTTTACAAAAAAACCCTGAAAGTTTATAAAAACCCCCCCTGAAAGTTTACATAAAACCCCTAAAAATTTGTAGAAAACCCCCTGAAAGTTTGTAGAAAAACCCCTAAAAGTTTACAGAAAACCCCTTAAAAGTTTACAAATTGCAGAAAACCCCCTAAAAGTTTACAAAAAACCTCCTGAATGTTTGCAAAAAAACCCCTGAATGTTTGTAGAAAACCCCCTAAAAGTTTACAGAAACCCCCAGAAAGTTCACAGAAAACTTCCTGAAAGTTTACAAAAAACCCCCCTAAAAAGTTTGCAAAAAACCCCCAAAAAGTTTACTGAAAACCCCCTGAAAGTTTGCAGAAAACCCCTAAAAGTTTGCAGAAACCCCCCAAAAAGTTCACAAAAAACCCCCTGAAATTTTGCAAAAAACCACCTAAAATTTTGTAAAAAATCCCCTGAAAGTTTGCATAAAACCCCCTGAAAGTTTGCAAAAAACCCCCTGAAAGTTTGCAGAAAATCTCCCTGAAAGTTTGCCAAAAACCCCTAAAAGTTTGCAAGTAGATCCCTGAAACTTAAATATATATAGAAGCATCATAGTCATAACTAAATGGGTTATTGGGTCACATATGAACCATCCATTTAGTAAATGGGTGGTTGAGAAGTGACCCATTTAGCAAATGCTAAATGGGTTATAAATGATCAAGTGGTTATAAATGTGCCCACCCATTTATGACTCAACCAAGATCCAACCAAAACCACCCATTTGACATCAATGGATGAGATGGGGCTCGCCGATCACCATCGCCGAAGAGTTATGACGTCCTTGATTTCTCCTTCACTTGAAACAAGTCTGAGCACGAACACCTTTTTCAGTATTATTAATATATAGCTTTTGCGTGTCGCACGCTGCACGTAGACATACTAGTTAATCTTTTTATTACAAATTTTTTCAGATTAATTAGCATTCTCTTATATGTGATTTATCCCACATGATATAATCATTCATAAGTTTTGTATTATGTAATACGTATATCTCAATTCTTAAACTGTAAGAAGATCTATAAATTAATCTATTAAATTTTTATTAAGAATTATTCTTTTTTATATTAAGCTTATGATTGATTAGTCCATTGTTCTTTAAATCCACATCCACATGTCAACATTGTCTTCAACACGTTTTATAGAAAAAGAAAATTTTATAGCAATTCTTTTTAGAGTCTAAATTGTTGATTCATTCTCATGGTTTTAACTTTGTCTATATCTGAGACAGACTATTTTATTAAATTTTGATTAAGAATTATTCGATTTTATTTTAAACTTATGATTAGTCCATTGTTTTTTATATTCGAATCTCAATATGGTCTTCAATAAGTTTTTAAGAAATTTTTATAGCAATTCGATATACATACTACATTGTTGATTCCTTCTCATAGTTTTGAGTTTAACGCTTACTATATCTACAAATTAGTTGAAACTTGACATAACTTAGAGTTCAAGTTAATCTCGCAAAACTCCCCGGCGGGTTCATGCATGTTTTGTGAAATTAACCGTTTAAAAGTTCTAGGGCGAGCCAAAATTTAAATTTTAAAGGCATTCTTACTATTTATTGTTAAATATGGCCATCTATAAAATTTCAGTTAAAGAAAGTCACGTTGATAAGAAAAAATGTATGCACATAAAAATTACTACTTAGTGACTGCCATTATTCCTAATGAATAACATAAAAACTTTCAAGTTTATGTAAGTACAAAATCCACAAATTAACACGAACCAAATGACTAAACTCAAAACTACTACAAGTACATAATTAAGTAGATAATTAACATTCAAACAATGTCTACGTGTACTATAGATCAAATAGTTTTCATCTCCAAGAAGGATACTTAAGCACATATCTTCTCCACTCCTCCGACTCTCTCTCTTCATCACATTCTTCACCGCCCGTGCAAACTCCTCCACCTTCACTACTTAATTTCTTTCCTTCTCTCTCAACTATTACGCTATTCGCCAACACCTCTTCTACCAGTTTTTGATTCAAAAATTAATCGTACTCGATCATGTAGGTTTGTCTTCTTTCTTAATTATCTATATTTTGATTAAGGATTGAAACTTCAGTTGGAGAAATTTGATAAGATTTTATTGTCAGTTATAGTGATTTTATGGAGAGGGGAATAGTTGTAATGTTTTTCAGTATGAGTGTGAAAAAATGTTATGTTTAGGATCAAGAGTTATTGGAGAGGGATTATGAGAGGATGTTTAATTAAAATTTTGATGGTAATCAATTGGGAGGTTATGAAAAATTGAGCATGTTTGTGTCTTCATGTATATATGTATAATTAATATGGGGATGTAATAAAAAATTGAGTATATATATATATATATTCATGTATGCATAGTTCGATGTATTTTAGGGCATTTTGTGAAGAAATTTTTTTAACATATCAACCCACCTTTATAATGATATTAGATTTCTCGTAGTTTTCGAGTTTTATTATCAGAAAAAGTAACTTTTTGTCTTCATGCCACAGATGCCGGCTCATCCTCTCCCTTATAGAGCACCGCCTCCGTCTCCAACGTCGAACCTTCATCCTCTCGTCATCCGCCGTCCAATCCCTCAAAGACCGCATCCTCTCCCAATCCAACGGCTCACATTCTCCCTCCACGTTCACCGCCATCTCAGCCCACGCATGGGTCTCCATCGCCAAAACCATTGCTTTTGCCGCTATTGACGTCACCAACCTCGTCTTCCTTGCCGACTGTCGTTCCCGCCTTAACCCTCCCCTCCCCTCCTCCTATGCTGGCAACTGCGTGGGCCCCTGCTACGCCACCGCCATGTGGCACGCCCTTCTGGGCCCTCAAGGGCTCTTGCTCGCGCAGGCGGAGGTCGCACGTGCTGTACAAGAGGGGACAAAGGACCCACTGAGGGGGTGCGAGAATTGGGTAGAGGAGTTCATGGGGATAGCGGAGTCGGGACGGGTTGTCGTTTCTGGTTCGCCTAGGTTTAGGGTTTATGAGACGGATTTCGGGTGGGGGGAGTTGGGTCGGGTTGAGTTGGTCTCCATGAACAAGGATATGGAGGTAGTGTTGGTGGGAGGGAGGGAGCCAGGCTCGGTTCAGGTGTCGATTGTATTGGACCCGGGTCAGATGCGTTTGTTTGCTGAGGTGTTTTTGGATGGATTGGGGGTTTAAAATGCAATATGGAATTGACTAGCGTATTGATGACTTGGTTCGTATCTAGACTGTCAGCTATCTTTGAAATGTGTTGATTATTAATTCTTTGGACCGCAGTTATTTGGCTTTTTCCCCCACATTGAACACACCGGTCAATTGTAGAAGGGTCACATCAATTTATATTCTCTTTTTTATGATTTTTTTTTTAGGTAAGAATAGCTGGGGCGAATAAATTTTGAGATGAATAACTTTTTATTCTGGCAACCGTGATTTGAAATTTTCAGCATGTAATAGAGGGGGCAAAATTCTAAATTGAAATGTTGTTTTTGGTATGTTTATGCCCAAATTAGTCGTGCTTCAATATATTTTACTCGATAATTTATCTTTATATTGACCTTTATATCTTTATGTGCTAATCTCATCATGCGCCTAACATAATTAGAACTTGTTATATAACATTTCAACATGTGGAAATGTCCTGAAAGGAATTAAAGTTTTTTTTTTTTTCGCTTGCTTCAATATAGTAGAATGTAACCTACATTATAACAAATGATTTATGTTCTAAATTGTCTTACTAAAATGTTGAGCTTATCTGCATTTATTAAAATGAAAGCGATGAATTTTTTGATATGATAAAGGTCTTACCTCATAGAATCTTGAAAACAGTTCACTGAAGATATAGTTTTCTCGATCATGTATAAATATCTAATTAATTTTGAAATAGGGGAGATGAATCTTATGTTTAACATTTTGTCAGTATATTAATCGAACATATAAAAGGAATCTTTATTACAAAATTTCAAAATAGAGCGTAGATATACCAACAATAGCGAAATAAAAATAGAAGAATTTGTTGTACTTCTCATCTCTAATCTTGAAGAAAAAAGGTTCAGTTTATTTTATTAGTAATTTTAATATTTTGTTCAAAAATAAATTTCAACAAAAACTTACCTTTAGTATCTTAATATGATTGAACCAGATCATAAAAAGAACACAAATAACATTATTGCTATGACAAAAACCCTTCAATAAACTAATACCGATCACACGAAAACGTTGAAAAATATTGAGAACACAAATGACACACGGATATTCGTGGCTCTGTTTGTAGACTATGTCCACAAGCGAAAGAAGAGAATAATTTTACTAAATTGTGAGAAATATAATATGGAGATCTCTCAATTACCAATCCTAAACCACACTCCAAAAAGTACTTAATCTCTCTAACAATCTCTACTACCTATTGGATTTGAGATGCAAGATTGGGGGTGAATAGGGGGATCTATGTTTTTAATTAGATACACAAAATATACAACAGAAATGATAAAATAAAAGTGATCAACGATAATTAACAATATGTGACAACCAACTAGGAACACATATTATAATGGTTCCGATAAGGAAAAATTCTAAAAATAGACCGATTTTGCTAAATATTTAGCAAAATCGACTATTTTGCTAAATATTTAGCAAAATCGACCTCTTTTTGGCCAACAGGCCAAAAAGAGGTCGATTTTGAAAAAGAGGTGCAGAAATCATACGGGACTACTAGTCCCGTATGATTTCTGTGCACTAATCAAGGATTAGTGCTGACGAAAAACATACGGGACTACTAATCCCGTATGATTTCTGTGCACTAATCTTCGTATTCAATCAAAAAACTCATCCGGAGCTCATCAGCTCCATGCTCCCCTCCTCAAATCCTCATCATCCTCCATCATCACCTTCATCTACTCCTCCCTCGGCCTCATTGACTAAGCCCTTCTCTCCTCGGACTACACGGGCCGCATCAACGGGCGGGAGGTGGTGCTGGTCCGCGAGCCCCTCAACCCATTTGATCCCAACGCCATCAAGGTCCTCAAGTCATGCGCTGCTCTCCGAGCGCACAAGCTCGGCGAATCCCTTCATGGGTATGTGATTGTGTTGGGTCTGGATTCCGATCTCTATATCGACAATGTAAACAATGACAGAAAACGTACGGGACTACTAGTCCCGTATGTTTTCTGTCAGCACTAATCCTTAATTAGTGCACAGAAATCATACGGGACTAGTCGTCCCGTATGATATCTGCACATCTTTTTCAAAATCACCTCTTTTTGGCCTGTTGGCCAAAAAGAGGTCGATTTTGCTAAATATTTAGCAAAATGGTCGATTTTGCTAAATATTTAGCAAAATCGGTTTATTTTTAGAATTTTTCCTTCCGATAACAATTCTATGTTCATTCTTTCTTCTTTTGAAGGGGCTTCCTCACTATGCAAAAGAGTTATCCTGAATCACAAACTCGATCCAGTAGGCTTATAAGATTGTACCCTGGAATATGCCCAAAACCAGTCGTCTAACCTAACTCTCCACAGTGACTAAATTCCTAGCCCTAGCTAGTCCCAACCCTCAATTTCAATTGGCTTGATTATGCCATAAAAATAAGTTTAAATTAAACCTAGGCAACCAAAGTTAAAACTTAGAAAATATGAAAGATATTACAACCTTTTTGTTAAACAAACTGTCCTTCGATGAATCTAAGCATAGCACGATGAAGAATAATATGGATAATGAAACTAAGGGCAACTCTCCTCCCTGAAATAATTCAAAAATGTTGTGTACGACGAGTGAGAGTTTATCGAGGCTCTGGGGGTCAAAACATTCAATGAAATTCTTTGCAATTTAAAACCCTAGAACTCTCCTCATTTCTCTTATCTCTTTCAATGATATATAGCCCCAATAGATCAGGAAATATATATCCTAAACATGTAGGGATTAGAGATCAAAGAAACAATGAATGACTGAGATTAATATTTAAGATATGCAATTAGCCGACTTTACCATCGATTTTGGCTCTTGCCCACCAATGGTGGTGTCGAGGCACCATTAATGGATTTTTGCATACCATCGATAATATAAAAAATCACTCAGGAAAATCATCAACTTGTCACTGTAACCATCAGTGGTCACTACAGATCATCGATGAGCTCATCCACTCATTGATGAGTCACTGAAGACCATCGATGGTGAGGAGGCTGAAATTAGTTTTTGAGTGATTTTTGCATTGTTTCACTTCGTACACTTTTTATACATGTATTCACATATAGTAGATTATCTCAAATAATTATTAGTACCAATTGAGAATTTGTTACTACTCAAATAAGAGATACTGTACAGGCTACATCTTAACAATCTCCCCTTTTGATAATAAAAAACTTGAAATCAGAAATACTAAAATTTGTGCATATTAAGATATATAAACAGCAACAACAAGCATAAATACACTCTCATGCAAAAATAAATGATATATGAAGCTCCTCTATTTTCATGCATTCATGAAAAGTGTAATCAAGCACATGTATTTAAAAACTCCTCCTAAAACAAAGTAAAGATCATCAAAACATGAAACCACTTAGACAAAAACTTCACTCATGCAAAGATCATCAAAATTACAAATTTCACCACCAAATTCTCCCTCTTTTGTTATCAACAAAGGCAGAAAGCACACCAATGATAGTACTGCAAATAAGAAAAATTCAAATAAATATCATTCAGTGTACGGGAGAGAAAAGCACAGTAGTCCACACAAAAAAATTATAGAAAAATAGCACGACTGATCAAAAAAATGTAATGGCAAAACACATGAATACAAGAGAAGACATGTTGGAAATCACACACAAAAGATCAAATACCAACATAAAGTCTGTGAAACAAATAGTAAAAAGACTTATACTAGTTCATTAGATAAATTCAGGTATATCTAAGTAAAGATTGAGCAGTTAATAAGATTTGAAATATCTCAACCTTAGACACTAAAGACCAAAGTGTTATTCTATCACTGCAACCAAAAATGATTTCAAAGGGAAAAAATTATTTGGGATTCACACCATCTCTAAATATAAATATAAAGTATATTCGGTATATGATGACTACCCTTTGAGATATGTACAAACACAAATTCGTGAGTGTGGGTCTTTAATCTTTTAACAAATACACTCAATTTTTTAAGGATTTCATAAGAGTATGGATCTTTGATCATCTATTAAGGAATATACTTTTATTTTTTTTATTGATATTTTAAGCAAATATACTTTTGTGCATATAAAGATAAAGATTTCTGCACTAGCCAAGTCAAGAATGAGCTAAAAAATAATTGATATAACAAAAAAATCTCTACAAACCAAATATAAGACCCTCGACCACTATTCCACATCACAAAACATGATGAGCATAGAAAAAGTGTGTGAAATTACTGCGTAGAATATCTCATGTAAGTAACATATCATTAATCAGCTTTTGATCATTGTGTGCAAAGATACACATATATAGATTGAAAAATCATAGGTGAACATGTGTGATACAATCAAGTATACATACTAAAAAGATAATATTATCTGAAACCATCTTGTAAAAGCATATACATATATATAGATTGAAATTTTAGTTTTATTTTGAAAAAATGGAAAAGAAACAAAATTTAAAAACAACACTAGAAATAAAAAATAAATAATGTATAATATTTACATAAAAACGTGAAAGTGAGCACCCAAATATAAGAGACTAACTACCATCGACTAAAGAGTAGATAATAAGCTAGTATAGACCAAGTATCTCAAGCATCACAAAGGAATATACATGTCCAAAATTCAAAAAATTTGAAAGAAAGAATAAGAAATACGACCTTGAGCTCCTAGAAGTAGCAACTCTCTTAATCATCTACTCATCCTCTCCATCATCTCTCTACATCTCATCATCCTAATCGTCTCCTTTATCAGCATCTTGTGAAGTGGATGGATGAGGAACTCCTGTAGGCTGTGCTGCTCTTGTGAAGAAGTCATCATAGGTAGGTTGTCTCTCAAGAAATGGATCAATCCGACAAAGAGCTCCCATAATATATTGCAGAGATGCATCATAGTAGGTGTGTTGCATCGTCATGCCCCTCATCATCGTCTCCGCACTCTTTCACAGAGTGCAGAATCCACTGAGTAGAATTGGAGGAACCTAGGGCCTGTACAGCTAAAAATTGGGATCCAGATAATTGCCTAAGCAGCGGTCTCACCCTTCCCCTTGTACCTGAGCTCTTCCTTACATTCTCAATCAAAAGTAAAGTTTTGTCCCTCTCATATCTATTAGAAGTGTGAAAGGGGATCCTCTGATTTTGATAGATCCAAGTGATAAGAAATGGAGAAACTAACTGAGCCTTTTGGCGAGGTTGCTTCTCAACTACCCCATAACAGTAGAAGCAATAAACATCCAACTAAACATTAGCTTTGCAGGATCAAAACACTTACTCTCGCAAGCTAATACATTAAGACAACATCCTGGATGCTAAGAGTGGTGTAAATTATATTAGGATACAAATTGAACTTGAGAAAGAGATACAGATATATTCCATAGCTTTCTATCAGACTTTCTGGAATCTTATTAAAATGATCTTGTCCTTCTTTATCATTTTTATCATGACCCCTCCTCTTTTCATAGGGTGAACAAAATCTATATAACTTTCATCCCTAAGTTGAAGACGAGCTCTCTGGTTAAAGACTTCAGACCAATAAGTATGATTAACTGCCTTTTCAAAATCTTCTCCAAAATATTTGCTACTAGATTATATCCACTCATGTCTGACTTGGTTTCTCCTACACAATCAACTTTTCAAATGGGTAAATCTACCGTTGACTCCATTCTGATGGCTAATAAAATGATTCATGTATGTTCCAAGAAGAAAAAGGAAGTGGCTATGTTTAAAATAGATTTTGCCAAGGCTTTTGACTCTATCAATTGGTCTTATCTCATTGAGTTATTACAAGCTAGAGGTTTTGATAGCAAATGGTGCTCATGTATCAACTATATCATCTCTTCATCTAGTTGTGCAGTATTAGTGAATGATTCACCCTCCAATTTTTTCAACTGCAAACGAGGTCTTAAGCAAGGAGACTCTTTATCTCCTCTCATGTTTAATATAGCCGTAGATGTTCTCAATAAGATAATCCAAAATAATGTTGAAGATGGTCTCTTATCTAGCCTTGGTCTGAGGGAACATTTTAATAACATCAGAAGCCTATAATTTGCAGATGATACTTTGCTCTTTGTTAAAAGTTCAGTTAGAGATATATCCACTCTTAAGGCAATTTTGTACATCTTTGAGGTTATATCAGGATTAAGTATCAATTACTCAAAATCATCTTCTTATTTATTTTAGAAAAATAAATAATAGAGATCAACGTCTAGCTTTTATCCTTAACTACAATATTGGACATCTTCCAATTAAATATCTTGGTCTGCCTTTGAAATACGGCAAATTGTTTAAATCAGACTAGCAACCTGTTTTGGACAAACTGCATAAGAATTTGTCATCTTGGAAGAAAAATTCACTCTCTATTGGTGGAAGACTTATTCTCTTAAACTCGGTTCTAACATCACTACTCCTCTACTACATGTCCTTCTACAAATTACCTAGATGGTTGATAAAAGACATTGACAGAATCAGGAAGAACTTTTTATGGTCAGGAAAGGATGATACAAATACTATCAAATGCCTAGTTAATTAGAGTAAAGTTTGTCTCAGCATATCTGAAGGGGGTTTGGGAGTTAAGGATATTACTAACTTTAATTCCTCTCTTCTTTCTAAATGGCTATGGAAATGCTTGGATGTAAATTCGTCATCTGGTTCTTTTCTGAGGAATCTCTATGTTAAGAGAGGTTCATATCTACAACGAGCTCAACCTACTCAACCATGTTCCTCTTTTTGGAAATCTGTTTTCTCCTTTAAAAATGCTTTTTTCACAACATCTCTTGGTCAGTTGGTTCTGGTACACATATCAGATTCTGGGAAGACAAATGGATTGGTTGTAACACATTATCCAGTTTTTTCCAACCATTTGTTAACTAAGGTACTCTTCAGATGTATCTGTACATAGTAAAGACAACCTGCAGAATAATATATGGCATTGGAGACCTTTGTTGAGGAGATGTTTATCCCAGGAATCTCAAACAACCAAGTTAGAACTTCTGAACTTATTATGTGTTAGAAGTGTCAATAACCAACCTGATATACCAAGATGGTATCTTACATCTAATGGTGTTTTCTCTGTCAACTCCTTCTACAACTTTTTAATCGCTAGAGGTACCAAATTTGCCTTTTACAAAACCACATGAAGTGTAATTCTTCCTAGCAAAGTGAGAATCTTCACTTGGTTGTTATCTTATAATAAACTGAACACCAAAGACATTCTCCTGATCAAGGGATGGCAGGGAGATACCACTTGCTCTCTCTGTGGCACAAGTATTGAATCCAAAGATTATCTTTTGCTCTTATGCCCTATATCTCAACAAGTTTGGAACCATTTTAAATCATACTGTCTTCACTTTGCTTGGCCGACAACCTTTGAAGAACTCATTCACAGACTGGAATCTCTTACAAGTGTCAATGGGACATTTATAGCGAACCATCTTTTCTGTAGTTTGTTGGAGTACATGAAACACAAGAAACAAACTTATTTTTTAGCAGGTTAATTTCTCTTATATCTCTATCATTAACCTTGCTATATCTGGAATTTATGATTGGACAGGAGTGAAGAGAAGATTTGTTGCAAGGATGTCAACTGAGCTTGAGAACAATCCTATATCAAGGGCCAGAGGTTATACAAGCCAGTGACAGTTCAGTCAGAAACTAACAAAAGTTGTTTGATTGGATTGTATATATTAACATTTATATGTTTTGTTTTGCTCGTTGGTTAATAGAAAACTTAGTTTTTGATAATTATATGTATAGCTGGCTTTGGTTCTTCCTTATATCTGTGTCAACGATGAATGACGACAAGACCATCTCTTCATCTTCATGAATCTCTGGAAGAAGAAGGTTATACATCCCTAATTATTAGACACTCTTTTTTCTAATTTCCCACATGGATACAGTTCGCGTGTCCGACAACTTTTTGTACTTAATACTTTTGATTATGAATGAAGAGGGTATACCCCTTGTTTTTCTGTCAAAAAATAAAAACTTAGGCTTGATATGTCCTAACTCAAAGATACCAGAATGTATCCTCCCACAAAGAAACTCTATCATTTTGTTGTAGCTCTTAGATCCTGTTATAAGTGCTAACAATAAGTGAAGATAGCTTTGCTATATGTAGGAGCCTCTGGAAGATTAGGATGTTTCGGATGTAGGTCGTGTGTGATCTTGATCTCCTTTCTTATCACTCGAGAAATAGCAATATTAGACTTAGGTTCTCAATCGAAATTCATATAAGATTCCCTCACGATGGTGTCGCTCTCGCCCACTATATCCATCATAGAGCTTAGACCAGTTCTATACAGTATCCCTCACAATATTCGCATACTCCTCCAGATGTTGTGATTCAACTCATCTCTCGAAGACTATGTTGGGTGTAAAAATTTTGATCTCCCGTTTGAGGGGTCGTTTGTATTTATAAGAATGACTTATTACAAACTATGAATCAAACGTTTACAAACAGATGAGAAGGGAATGACCCTTCTTGTTTAACATGGGTTCATTGGTGGCGATAGGACACCTCCCTCGATGCTCGCACTGGTTTGCTTCCCTTGGACGATCCGATCGACGTTGCGGTTGGAGCTTCAGTACACAGTAGAAGCTCGGTTAGATGAGTTTAACGGTCGAGCAATTGCTTGATTGCTCGGAGCCTAAGTATGTCGAGATCTCAAGGTTCGATCCTCTTTAGCTGAGGATTCGAACGAGATCACGAACAAGCTGATTGCCAAGCATTTTGCCAAGAGCCAGGCTCAGTTCTTTTAGAGCTTAAGAGAACTGATTGCCAATGAGCCAATCGGCCTTGATCAAGAGTTCAAGACCCCTCTTTTGATAGCCATCATTGGCTATTTACAGTGGAGGAGAAGCATGGCCACTCCCTCAAATTGTGGGATTGTGATTGAGGGGGACCATAACTCCATCCCTTAAATCTTGGGATGTGCCCATTAGAGGTGAGAAGAACCATACTCCATCCTTTAGGTCATGGGGAGTGGGTGTACCCACTCCCACGTTTTAAGCTCAAGTGGCTGACTTGGTCCAGCTGTGCAGGCGAGCTTGACATTGCAGGCTAGTTTGGGCTGTCAGGCGAGCTGGCGAGCTTTCAGGCGAGCAAGCGAGTCTGCAGACGAGCTTGGGTTTGCGGGCGAGCTTGAGTGCTACAGGCGAGCTTGGCCTTCAGGCAAGCCTGGATTATACAGGCGAGCTAGGTCTTCATGCGAGACTATGCAGGCGAGCCTGTGTAGGCTAACCTCATTCAGGCGAGCTTCAATGCTATCAGGCGAGCTTGTCCTTCAGGCGAGCCTAGGTCATGCAGGCGACCTTCAAGCTATCAAGCGGGCTGAGCTATGTAGGTGAGCTCCGAGTGTTGATAGGCGAACTTGCTCTTCAGGCGAGCTTGGCCCTCAGGCGAGGTTATGCGGGCGAACCTCGTAGGCGAAGCTGTGCAAGCGAGGTTTGCTTAGTTCGGGCGAGCTCCAATGTTCACGATGAGCTCTAGCCGAGCTCTAGCCTTGCAGACGGACTTCCTTACAGGCGAACTTTACCTTTTTCAGACGAGCTTCAGAACATGCATCGAAGAACAGACCATAACTTTCAAACCATAGTCAGAATTGAGCGAATTATATATAAAAGTCGACTATCTTGACGAGATGGAGCCGACCAGACCCACCCCAAAGGGTTCGGTTTGCTCCTGTCCTTTTCGCAAAATTCCTTCAGGTTTGAGAGATATCAGTGTTTTCCTTTTTCTGCTATTTCGGGTGAGGTTTAATTAGTCTTATTCTGAATTTCTCTGATAGGGATTAAAGGCATTTTTTATTCCCTACAGACTATAAGAAGTTTCCATACTTCTCTTATATGACTCTCAAGGAAGGTTGATCATTTCGAGTATGTTTTCTGCCTAACATTCTTTATAATAGTAAATAAACGTGATTTAGTATAGAGAATACACATATACAAGGGCTAGAATAAAAAAAGAACAAGAAAAATCATGATATAAAATCAAAATAACAATTCTGTTCTCTGAGCATCAATAGGTTCCTGCACACCATCGATGGTTAGTAGTCACCATTGATGATGTTCATCAACCATTAACGGTTGATGAACGTACACGTTGATTTTAAACCCAAAATTGTCCAATCTCATGTAATAAGCTCAATTATTTTTAACTCAAACATCATTTCTAACCACATACTACTGATTCTTAACAAGATCCATCATAAAAAAATGCATAAAACTGTAAAATTTGATCAAAAATAGATTAAGGTTTTGAAAATTACCTTGATGACGATCAGATAAGTTTTGATCTACAAAATAAAGAAGATGAATTCTTAATTCTCATTGCATCACACCAACAAATCAAAATGATCTAAGGAAAGATGAAGAATTTGAGAGAGAGAGAGAAGTGAAAAAAGTTAGAAAATAATAAGAAAAAACGCAGCCCCCCTTTTATTGCTCTCGCTGGTGGTTCACCATCAGTGGTCGGGTTTAACAATTGATGATAACACAATCTAATTTTTTTTAAGATAAAAAGAAAAATTGAAGAAAGAAAGAAGAATATAAAAAGTAATAATAAAAAGGAAAATATGTTACAACTATGTAAAGAAAGAATAACCTGAGATAAAAACTTACCCATGTAATGAGACAAGAAAAACTAATATTAAAAATATGTATATCCTTTTTGTTCTCTTTGATCAAATATTGAATGTCAATCTAGCACTCCTTTGAGCAACTGTCGGGTGTTGTCTCAATCCTCAGTTTTCTTGCAGCTCTACATAAAAGCAGATAGATATGATTTAGGTATCCATATAGGTCAATGTTGATAAGGAATTGTATCTTTAAATATCCAAATCTGCTTAATAGTCTTAACTCTATATTAGATGTGACAATTCATTGAAATATGCCCCATTCTACCACATAAGGAACATATAGTCATTAGAGCAAAAGGAGTTAAATTATTTCTTTTTAGAAATGAGGGTTGAAACTTTTTATGTTTTCCTGAATATGAATAACCAAGTACCATTTGCAAATTGTTGATTACAAAGGACCATGTTTAAGCCTTTAGAATCCAATGGAAATTTTTTCACAGCATTTTCCAAATCAATATTTTTGGCCTTCTATTATTCATTCTCGAAAACCATACTAATGCATTTTGTTTCAAACTTTAATTGTTTAGAGGATAAATCACACAATAATTCATTTACCTTAGCAACCAATTTTTTTTCAATGATTTTTTTCTTCTAGTTGCTTAGATAAACATGAATTTTAATCTTGAAAACATTGTGTGTAATCAATTGTGGTGATGTCACAATATGAATTATGTGAATTCAAATTTAGGGAAAGAAATTCAACTTTTCTCACATAAGGTTTACATTTTCCCCTCAAATTTGCATTCACTCTTTTTTTGACTATATATTTTTCAACAATTTTTTCAAATTACTTTAGCATTTCTTTATATTTGAATATAACTTATTATATGAAGGATATACCTTGTTCTCTGAATTTTTACTTTCAGAGTCGTATGTTTCACCTTAATCTGAATCCGAGGTTGCACTGCTTCTCCCCATAAGACAAGGATTTGCTTTCTTCTCATCCTCACTCAAGCTAACTTTTGATTTTTCTTCACTCATCATGTCTCAGGTTGTCACCTTCAAACTTTTGCCCTCCATCTTCCTGTCTTTTTTTATCAATGGGTATTTAATTTTGTAGTGACCTAATTTTCTACAACGATAACAAATAAGTATAGTTTCAAATTTATTAGATAAATATTTATTTACCTTATTTATGAATTGATTCCATCTATTGGTAGGTGTTTTTGTCCATTCTTTGATCTAAGAAAATATTTGAACCCTTTCACAATTAGTCCAACTTGACTATTTTTATGTTCAAAACTTTAGCTTGACTCTTTCTTTTTTAAGGATCATGATTTCTCCTTTTTTACTTTTAGGGCTAACAACTTCTTCTTCGAGTTATCTTCTAAATTATTTTATCTCTTTTTAGTTGCATTTCACAGGCAAGAAGATTACCTACAAGATTCTCAAGAATTAATTCAAAAAATTATAATTTTTTAATAGTTATTACCTTTGGTTCCCAATCTCTAGAAAGAGAACAAATATTTTTCTCACAAGCTCCTTATTATCATACACCTTTCCCAAAGCTTTTGAAATTGTCATCCTTACTGTATTGAGCGAACATATTCTCTGATGCCTTCGTCTTGAAATTCTCATGCTTACTGACAAACATGATAAGTTTCACCACTTTTATCTGTGAAGTTCCTCATGTGTAACTTTCAAAGTTTTTCAAACTTCCTGCTTAATAGAATAATTTGACACGCAATTAAATTCTTCAGCAATTAAATAACAATAAAGAGCATTCATAGCTTTCTTATTTAAAGAGTAAATCTTTTTTTCTTGAGCGGTCCACTTACATCCAGGAGCAACTAAGGTAGTAGCTCTAGCAACGCTAGTATGTTCATTATAACCGTTCTCTACACTATCTTAAATATCAAAATCGATGACAACAAAAAAAACTTTCATCCACGCTTTCCAATAGGTGTAGTTTGTCCTATCAAAAAGTGAAGGTTAGTTAATTGTGTGTCATTTAGGAAAAGCTATTGCAGCGGTCAAACTAGACATTTCTACCATAGGTAAACCTAAAATCGATAACGAGGCTTTGATACCTCTTATTGGATATGAGATGCAAGCCTAGAGGGGGTGAATAAGGGGGGGGGGGGGGGGTCTACCATTTTTCGCTAAAACATATAATATTCAGCAAAAAAGGTAAAACAAAAGCGATCAAAATTAGAATTAATAGGTGCTAAAGGGCTACTAAATGGGCGAGGTAAAAGAATTTGAAAGGGTTTTAATAGATGTGGTAACGATGAAGTGTTTTGTTGTTAATTAATTATTAATTATATTTTATGAGTAATAAATTGGTTGAAAAAGAAAGAAGGAAGAAAAGCTTTAAAAAAAATATAGCCAAAATAGCCACAAGTTTCCAAGTGGCAATTTAGGGCCTTACTTAAGTATATAGTCTTACATAAATAGATGATACTTGAGTATGAATATTTTTTTTGATCAAGATCTAGTCTCTTTCTATAAATTGACTATTTGTGTCCTAATTTTTTTTCCTTCGATAAGTGACCTAGCTTAGTATGGGCAAAACCCACATCCGTGAATGTAATTTATCTAGGAATAAAAAACAAAACGCAAAAGGTTCAATTTAAGGAAAGAGAGTAACAAAGTCGATCAAGATTATCAAGCTCAGCCGTCATTTGTGAACATAAAATCAAAACAAGATAAACCACAAAATTGAGGATTCAGCATGATTTGCATGAAATCCACTATTATTTGTATACGTGCTGTGAGTCTACCTCTCGGCTTTGAGTTATTTTCCCCCTTGCCGGAACTTCTCTCTCTATTCAAATGTTTATTTCTATATTTATGAAATAATTTTTTGTGATATATATCCTAAAATAATATTTTTTAACAATAACTAAAGGTACCCAACAATATATTATTATTCATTAAATTTTGGAAAAAATAAACTACTAAAGTAGAGGAAAACAAGAATAATGTGTTTATATTTCTAAATATTAGATGCTAACATTGGAAAATATAATGTACGTATTAATATATATAAGAAAAGGGCAAGAGAAGTAAAAATGCTCGTACTTAGCGAATTAGTTTCTGGTTTGCAAAATATTGTCAACTCACCGGGATCAAATATGACTATTCTTACATACAGTAATGTAATGGACGAGATTTCCTTCAAAGAACCAAATAAGGTAAAAATAATTACTGCAGATAATAAGGTACAAAGATGCATGAAAAAGTTGGAAGAGTTAAATACTTTTTGCCTGCATTATCTATGCTTCTGAATTTTCATGAAACTTGAAACAAAGAAATGGCCAAATATAAGTAGGTTATGTTACTCCATTCTAAGCAACCGAATAAAAGAGAGACTCAAGGTTCTACCCTAACGTAAGATGGAAGCAACATAAATCTAATCCAATATCCATTCATGCAGGTCGTGTCGATTCAGAGTATGCTACAAAATGCAGGTCCTTTGATGAACGCCGTGCTTTCTCCGCATTCCTTTACTTCATTTGATCTATCGCTTGCGTCACCATCTCTTATATCTTCAATATAGAGCAATCAAGAAGATACATATATACAAATAGAATAGAAGGGTTAAATGGTTAGAAAGAAAAGAAGAGGTTCGTGTTACTTATATTGGGTTTGAATATATGATAATAACGATTAAAGAGAAATTTAGTACTTATGTTTCTGCTTTTCTTTCCGTGTTACTTATTGTGATCTGCAAAACTTACTATCCTTATCATGTGATTTATATTGGGTTTGAATATATGATAAATTTATATTTGTTATATATGATGGACTTCAAGTATGTTTAAGATAAATTTATCGTGACAAAATAATATCCTCATTGGTTATATATGACGGACTTCAAGTATGTTTAAGATAAATTTATCGTGACAAAACAAAAAAATGAGATGATAAAAAACTGCCCACAAAAATAATCTGTAAGGATGTCGTGCTTAGCACGGGATGAAACTCGTGATATTAGGTTCCCCAATTATTAAAATTAAACCTTCACATTATTGAAATCGTTATTAGGCCACTAATTTTCGTAAGATGCTTTAAATAACACCTCCAAATGCTACTTCTACTCTTAATTGAAGGGATTGATTTGAAACAACTACTGGGAATTTAGGAAACTATTATCAATTTTAATAAAACAAGGGGCTAATTTCGATATTATTTAGGAATAAGAACACCTAATAGCAATTTCACCGATTTGGGAAACCAGTTTCAAGATATTAAATATTTAAGGGACTAATATTAAAACTTGGTATTATTTTTTGCTCTTTTTTTTAATTCTAATTAGTATTTCACAGATGAATGAATTCTAATTATTTGGTTCATTGACACCACTATACTTCATATCTAAAGCAGAATACTTTATTTTTATAACATGTCCGTGCTTTGCACGAGTCTAAATACTAGTATAAGAAAAGGGGGTAAAAATCACCCCAGCGCAAGAGAAGTAAAAATGCTCGTACTTACCGAATTAGTTTCTTATCTCTAACATAAAATCGGTGCCGTCCATATAGAGATGAACGGATGATGCGATATGCTGAACTGTATAAAGATGGGCTAGAAAAGGGTTTCCTTCCAACTCTAATTGCCCTTGCTCTCTCTCTCTCTCTCTCTCTCTACACTCAAGCATCGGGAGCTCCGATCCCTAATCTTACCTAATCTATTTCCTCTCCAAATCTCCGATCTCTCTCTCGATCTCTCTCAGCGACGTTGCTCTCGAGGTATCCTCAATCCTTTTCTTATCTTTGAATCTAAAGCGCTTCTAGGGTTTAGGGCTTTGTTCCGCACCTGCGAGTTCCTCCATTTACTTCAATCTTGACGGCGTTTTCAATAGCTCTAGGGTTTTCTTTGGACCTTTGTTTTCATCATTGGTCCTTCTGACTTGGGAATTATACAAGCTGTTTAGTATTCAGATACTGTTAACGATTCAATAGGATCAGTGGAAGTACTAAAAAATTGTCTTTTTATTAGTTTTTTTTATGACTGCGTGTCTTTGCTTTTCTGAATTCCGTTAGTTCAATTGAGCTTTACTATATTTTAAATCGGTGCTTTCTTTTGCAATTTAGTATTCGATTACCTGTTAATAAATTGCGAATAATCAGTAGAAGTATTAAAAAAGAATTTATTAAGATTTTTAATGTCTGCATGTCGTCGTGTTCCTGAATTTTGAACAATTATTAAAATCTTTATCCTGTAATGTTGATTCCCCGCGTTTTCTTGTTTTCTACATTTTTGGCTACCTATTCCATTGTTCTGTAGTGGTTGGTCTCAAAGAGTGTAGTAGGCAGCTCTGACTGGTAAGATGAAGAAAGCTAAAAGAAAAAGAACAAGGAAGCCTTGTTGCAAATTGTTAGGATTTTGTTCTGTTTTACGTTCATGCTTTCTATCTACGGTCTGGTAGAGATTGTTATTGTTTCAATGGTTTTTTTTTGGCAGACAGGGTCATGTTAAACTAGTTTTTATGTTCTAAAGTTATTTTTAATCATATACCCATTTATGGAAGATAAATGCATTACTTAAACAATTCTGATAGAAGCAACAAAAAAGTATCTGAAAATGAGGATCTGGTTTTGCTTTAATGAGGTTTTTTTTGGCAAATGGGCTATATATTATCATATTTGTGGTCGTGTTGTGAAGTTTTGTGATCATGCACCTATTTATGGTTCTTAAACAATTCTCATAAAATCAATGAAAAATATCTGAGAAAAATATCTTATGATTTCTTCTTTTGACTATCATGTCAATGTTTTTTTAAAAGTCAATCAATTATTAGCTACGTGTTTCTCTACTAGGTTTCATGCACGTGCTCCGTACTTGCAAGTCCAAGTATCGTGAAGAGGGAATAGGAAGGGAAATATTCCTTCTTTTTATGGATTAGAAGTTGCTTTTCAACTACTCGGACCCAAATCATTATTATTTAACACATCTATTTGTGTAATGATTGCTGTTATTAATGGAAACTAGATAAGTTTACTAATTACTACTATGAAAATGTCCATATTCAAAGTTCATATGCTTCCTTACATTTTGGAGTTATATACGTGCCACATGAGTGCACATGCACATGCACAAACACAGACACTGATATATTAGCATGGCGTACATACATATATCTATGAATGTACATCTATGAATGTATGTGTGTGTACATATATGTATGTATGTACGTATACATCAGCATAACGATTTAAGTCGGTTTGCCTTAATTGACGCACACACTTCAAAGCGTTGAACTGATGTCTTGCTTGATGATTTAGAGAGTAAAATCTAAGTTATGAACCTTACGATTTTTGCATGAAGTTTATGCTATTTGGTTTGGAGCCTTTTCTGTTTTGTGTACTGTTTGACATACACATAAGTAAAGATTTCCATATCGCGGTCTCATATGTGAGTGTATATGTGTATATATGTGTGTATGTCTGTGTGCGTGCGCGTGCACATGCATGTGTCTATATATGAATGTATATATTAGCATAATGATTTAAGTCAGCTTTGCCTTAATCAATGCACCCACTTCAAACATAGACTTGACTTTTTGTTTCATGATCTAGAAATGTCTACATTATGAAGCTAATGTTACATGGTTTGGACCTTTTTTTTTGGCTTTTTGTGTTTGATGTGTACACAAGTAAAGATTTCCAATCGCGGCCTCATATGATGTCAGGTGACCTTATCCTAGTAGACAAGTTATTAGAAAGCAGCATATGTTGTTGTTTATATTGTCCTTAATAAAAACGTGTTTTCTTTAAGAATCAGAAAACCATTTTATGCAAACTTGAAAGCTCATTGGCGGTGACTACACCATATTGGCAGGTCCACCGTAAGTTTCGCCCGCTTGAAAAATCTAGATTTAATGGGTGCATTGAAAAATATCAACTTTTTGGGTGTAAACAAGGACCTCTTAGAATCTCTGCTATACCATACCAAGTTAAGACAAAAATAAAACACTTAACCTATAAGGTAGGACATGCATAATTTTGACCTAACACTGCAGATATTTCTCATTCATATATACTAAGTAATCACCACGGTTGCTTTTTATGGAACATATACTCGACGGAGGAAGCCCTTTGAATGATTTCTATATAGTACGGTGCAAAAGTGACAACTCTGAAACCTTTTCCTCCTGCTTGTTTTCTTAGCATAGAAAAAATAGCTTCAGTCTAGACCTGTTTTATGCATGATAACGTTTTTTCTTGTTTTAAGTCAGAATTTTAATATTGTATACATCTTTAACACATTGTTAGACCTATTATCTTCTTTCTTGCGCACAGAGGCTTCAACGAGTCTAAGATTGCAAAGCCATGTCTTTTCCTTCCAAGAGACCTTTTGAAAAAAACGCTTCAGACCCAAATGGAAGGGGAAAGTGGCGGAAAACTGCACCTTCTGCATCTCAGATGCCACAGGGAGCTGTTGTCTTCCGCGTTCTTTGTCCCGTTTCAAAATCTGGTGGCATAATTGGTAAAGGTGGTGGCATTGTATCAAGGATACGCCAAGAGACTGGTGCGAAGGTTAGACTGGAGGAGATTATCCCTGGATGTGAAGAGAGAATTATTGTTATAACAGGCTCGGATAAGGATATGGAAGTTAGCAGTGAAAATGCAATGAAAAGTGACGAAAATGCTGGTGGTTCTGGTGGTGATCAGGACGACAAGACTAGTGGTGAGGATAAAGAAGAGAAAGAGGATTCTTCTGTATTAGAAGGTTCAAAGTCTGACAAGTCAGCATCATCAGCACAAAAGGCTCTCCTGCTCATTTTTGAGAGAATTATTGAAGTTGAACCAAAAGATGGTGATGTCGAAGAAGAAGCAAGTAAGGACTTTGGTGTTACTGTTAGATTGCTCGTTCAGTCTAGTCAGGTTGGTCACCTTGTAGGGAAGGGTGGGAGTGTAATCAAGCAAATGGTTTCTGATAGTGGGGCCCAGATCCAAATCTCTAGAGAAAAACTTCCTTCTTGTGCTTCAGCAAACGATGAAATCGTGCAGGTAACCTAACGTGCTTTAAGGTGTGATTTCTGGCGGAGCAATCATTATGTGGTTGCGTTCAATTTTAATGTATTTCTGCATTACTCCGAAGTACCATATGTTACTCTCTTTTGACTTTTAACTAAGATAAGGTCCAAGATAACATGAATTGTTATGACTTTTAACTAAGATAAGGTCCAAGATAACATGAATTGTTTAACTCTATTTCTTTGCTTTTTAAGTCAATACAATCAAACAAGAATTTCAGTATGTTAGTTACATTAACTTAAAAGTTTTTTGTTTTTTTTATTGTCTTTTTGAAAGAATAATTTTCTATTCCTTATGTACTCTCTGAACGAAGAGGCAGAAAGTTGGTAAGAATTCTATGTAGCTTTTATGGCTACTTACCTTTTTGTTTTTCTTTGCAGATCACTGGAGTAACTGCTTCAGCAAGGAAAGGTCTGCAGTTAGTTTCTCAGCTGCTTATTAAGAATCCACCCCGTGATCCATTTCCCGCTGTGAAACCTCCTGGTCCATCATCTAATTCATTCAGTCTAGTTCCTAGGCCAGAAGTTCATCCATCTATGCAGCATCTTCCTCCTCAAGGACCCCCATTTTCTAACAGACCCTATGATGCTCCTGATATGCCTCCTTTTGCAAAGTTCCACGAAAGTTTTGGATCAGGACAAGGTTCTTCAGAGCAGCTGACATTCAGATTGTTGTGCTCAAACGACAAGGTTGGAAGTGTGATAGGAAGGGGTGGAAGCATTGTTAAATCTCTTAAACATGAAACAGGCTGTGAAATTAAGATTCATGAGACTGTACCTGAGACAGATGACCGTATCATAGTCATATCGAGTCCAGCGGTAAGGTTTCATAGTTTCTTTTCTTGCTAAATACAACTAATATGCATATAATTAATAAATCAGCAAGTTCTCCACTGATGAACCTTACCCATTAATAAAATCATATTTAAACGCTGATTAAGAAAATAGGCATGGGAGTCTTGCTTGTGTTTATCAATAAAATATGAACTTTGTTTGGGTGTTGTATATGCAAACTACAACATTTTAGGTACTGTAATATATGTCTATACATTGCTAATATACTTCATTTGTGTTTGTAGCTCCCAGTTGATATGATTTCTCCGGCACAGGACGGTGTCCTTCGTGTGCAACATAGGATTGCAATGGCGGAGCCTGATGGTGATGACAATGTTTCATCTAGGCTTCTTGTCTCTTCCAACCAGATTGGCTGCCTTATCGGCAAAGGCGGTGCTGTCATAGCAGAAATGAGGAAATTTTCTAGAGCGCAAATTCGAATATTGACCAAAGAGCAGCTACCAGAGAGCGTGCCAGAAAATTATGATGTTGTTCAGGTGTGATATACTTGCATAATATATGCGTTAATCTTTGCGCTGTCTATCCCTGCTTGATTCCTTGCTGAAAAAAAATATTGATCTGGTAGCATTAAATCTTGTGTTCCTGTTGTTTTTTGCCATTATTTGTGATATTTTTATCTCCTTATTTATGTGCTCATCTTCTATGTACCTGGATTGTTTATCTTCAAATTATTTCTGTTTAGGTAACTGGTGAACTTAGAGCTGTTCAGGATGCTTTACTACAGATAACTGATAAGCTGAAGAATCATCTCTTCCGTGATAAATTTCCTGCTCTGAATCATGCTGTACACCCTTCCTTCCTTGACCATCAGATGCCTCCTTTTGGAGGATACATGGGAAGGAGGGATCCATCTCCCCCGAGAATGTTCTCCAATTTGCCTCCGTTTCAGAAAGATAATGTTGGTAGGCCCCATGAGTTTGCTCACACATTTCCTGGCCCTGGATTTCCGCCTCATGGTCGTGAAAGAATACCAGCTGCTCCATGGACACCCCAGGTATCTACCTTGTTTCTTCTTTTCCTTCTGGATGAAACTTCTTGATGATGAAGTTTCTTTCAGGGAAGTAGTTTTATCTTTTGAAGCAAATATCTTTAATGGGTTCAAAAGTTCTTGATCATTTGGCTGCTATTTTTATCTATCCTTTCTTTACTTTTGAGTGTTGATTGGCAAGCAGTATATACTATCTATCGTGTGCCTCAAACACCGCCTCATTCTATTATCACGGGTTATCCTCAAATTCTATAATCAAAATGCTGAACTACCATATACTTGTGTGCTTTTATGTTCTTTCCTGCTGTTAGTTACTTAGTTATTCATTCATTATCTTGCATTTCCTAACTTTCACCTCTATAAACATGTAAGAAAAGAAAATATGACAACACATACTTCTTTATATGCAGTGTTTGCACACTCTGCACAGGCAGCATACCCGAATGGCTGCATGCTGAAAGCATCCTCTTTAATTTCAAAATATCCTAGCTCAGCAGGAATGAAACAGAAAATAATGTTAAGAAAAGTGACAAAACTGTGGTAACCAGTTCTATCGATTATGGAATTTATTAAGTATTTTCTAGCATTAAGAATCTAGCCATCTTTAACAACTAGAAGTGCTATTGCAAGAAAGGGGATTTTATGGTTAGTACCTATGTTCTCGTTTACCTTAGGTAATTATGTTGCACAACCACAATTTCTTATAGCTGTAGTTATTTACAGGGTTTTGCACTTAACCGCCTGAACTATGGGTGAGCACTTAAACACCCCCACCCCCCAAACAAAAACCCAAAAAATGATAATAATAATAATAATAAATAAGTAATAAAAAATTTAAAATTTCCCCACTAAGGCAACCCAAACTTTGGGGTGTCCCACATAACCCTGCAACTTTCTGATTTTCTTAACGGACCACTAATTATTAAATTCACTGAAGTTTTTAATAAACAATAACTAAATTAATTATTTCCCTAACATTATCCATAACCCTAACCCCAATCCTAATTGAAGAGGGAGAAGGGAGCAAATTGGACACCAACTTAGCTGCAGTAAATTGCAATTATTTTCTGCAAAAAGTAGTCCCTCCACCAAAACTGTCATCTATTTTATATCCTAAACTACCATGACGCCACTTCCCTAGCCATAAATGTCACTAATTTTTCGCTAATCTATTTTAGTTCTGTAACTTTCTTCTATGATATTTATCTTTGTGAACATTTTTGTTTTTTTGGCTCTCTCTGTGTGTGTGTTCACCCCTGTTAAGTCCAAGCTTCAACTTGCCGCAGGGCATGATGGAAGATGGTAGTGGTTCCATGCCTTTACCTGAGTATCCAGGTGGAGCCTCCCAGAGAAGAAAGATTGGCGGCTTTGCAGGGTAATTGCGATCCATTTGGTAATCATTTCTTTAATTTTTAGTAACTTCCTTATCATCCGCTTTACCTTGTTTTCTTTCAGCGGGAACCATCAAGCTGTTATCACCAGTACAACTGTAGACGTTATCGTTCCACGTGCTCTGGTACCTTCAATTTACGGAGAGGATGGAGTCTGCTTAAGGCGTATCTGCGAGGTTGTTCTTTGTTATTTATGCTGATTGTGCTTGATCTGTTATCTTAATTTTATTACTGACAATTCCATTTTCAGATTTCTGAAGCAAAGATTACTATTACTGAACCTGGACCCGAGGCTACAGAGACAGTAATTATAATATTTGGGACCCCTGAACAGACTCATGCTGCCCAGAGTCTTATCCAGGCTTTTGTATTGAGTGAGACTGGTGCTAACTGACCTTCTATAGTCGGAGGTAAATTTTTATCCTTTTCATGGATCATTTCTTTCATAATCATGACTTACTCGAGAATGATGATATCGAACTTACATTAATCTTTATATTGTTATGTCACTGCCTATTTATACTCTAATCCTGTCAGTTTCGCTTTGTGGCTTCCTATGCTGATATTCTTCAGTTGGTGACTGGACGTTTGAAGCAGCGGTGAACAATATTTTGCAGGCTAGAGATAAGGTTCAAAATTCACTGGAACATTGCTAGGGACATTTTAGATATGCAGATACAAGCTCTTTCATGGAAGAACTCTCAAAACTTAGTGACAAGAATATTTAGTCGCAAATGTATTTTCTATTACATTTTCAGTGACTAGGCTTTTCCAAAGCATCATGCATAAAACTTGGATGAAGTTTGACTGTGTTAAATTATTGTCGAGAGAATTTGTTATTGTCTGTTCAAGCAGCGGGGAACAATACTTTGCTGTCTAGAGTAAGATCCAAAATTCAGTGGAACAATGCTAGAGACATTTTAGAACTCTCAAAATCTAGTGCCAATAATATTTAGTTGCAGATGTATTTTCTATGAGATCTCAAGACTTAAAGCGGGGCTTCTTCAAATTATTGTGCATTAAACTTGACTGAAGCTTGGCGATGTTAAATTTAGCCAATAGAAACTGCGATTTTCTGTTTATGTGCAGTTATGCACCTTTTTAGATTTAAACAATCTGATTCGGCAAGTGACATGTTGGTTGATTTAGCTCGTATATAACAACAAGATATATGCTAACTTGCTAGTTTCTTAAGAGCTTGATTTTAATTTTTCTTATTTATTTATTTATTTTGATAAGACAATTGTTCCAATGGGAGCTAAGGATGAATATCAAGTTTAATTAATATTTAATCTCCTAGAATAGTTCTATATCTATTATAGAAAACCATAGTATATGCTTGAGGATGAATCCCTATTTCTCTGATCTTGTATTATTTTTGTGGCAATGCCCATTTGCCTCAAGCCCCTAACCTATGGTTGGTATAACATACAACTTGGTATTGGTATAAACTTGCAATACGCCAATGAGAAAATCCACATTTTTGTTCTATTTAAGGACTTCATACTTGAAATCTGTATTGAGCTGTTTCCTTTGAAACAGTTAAAAACGTGGATTGTTTTTTTATGTTGCATATATTAGCTAATAATAAAATAGTGAGATCAAGGCCAGAGAAGTTGTATGAGTTCCTTTATAGATGTTTTAGGATAAGAATTTTATTGCGGAAATGAATTTTGGTGAAATCCATATGGAAAATTATGCATGATATAAGGTTTCACAAGAACATATTATGTTTATATGTAGTTATTCAGATACTCAGATCTAGGAGTTATGATAAGGAGGTCGTTAGTTCAAAGTGAAAGAACAAAATGTTGGATTAGATACATAATATGAGTAAATATAGTTAGGTTATCATGCACATGCTCATGAACACACGGAAAACACATGTACAGATGTTATTATTAGGCTGCTGGTTCAAAATGGAGGGGGAAAATATTGGATTAGACGCATGACATGAACCAATAATAGTTAGGCTAATTTCACCATGTGCACATGCTCATGCACTCACACCAAACACATGCATGGATGTTATTATACTTCTTTATCATTCATTTTACAATTTCTAGTTGTAAGCATCGTCTGTTCAAACCTTTTATATACTTCTTTTCAACATATTTCTGTTATTAAGTTTTCATCATTTTTCCTACACACAATTGTAACCCTCTCTTTGCATACAACTAATTGTTTCATCTCTCACTTTTTCCCTCCCTTTACCTAGTTATTTTGCAATTTTTTCTCCTATCATCCTTTGTGTGTATACACATTTCTAAGGAAACAGTTCAGCAAATGTAAACCTAATCTAATGAAATATGGATAATGTGTAGACCATACTATCTTCTTAGATATGTTCATCTTTGTTTGAGCTCTCGTCAATACTTCTCCATGTTACTTTCAATGATTTATGAGAACTTTGCTCAAAAGATTGCCTCTTAGGTAGGTTTATCATATTTTTTTAAGTTAGACACGGTACTTATCTGTAATCAAGGCACACAATGACGCTGTATTAATTAATGTTGCATAGATCTACTCTTTTATCTCTTGGTGTCTAGCGTGCCAAGGTCATGGGTGTCACCATGCTTGTAATAATGCTGGAATTCTGGTTATTATATAATCATTCATGCTTTGTCTAGGATTTTGTTGATTGCCATAGTTATAAAATATTCATGAAAAAGCTTCTTAAAAGATGTGCTATGCTAGCATTGCGAACTTTTACATTCTCATAATTTATGCCCCTCTGGTCTAAAACTTTAGTTTCATAACTAGGATTAACTCTCCAATTTAAAATTCAATTTTGAGAAATAAGCATGCACAAGCTCTACACATTTTTGTCTTAGCAAGTCACTGATGACATCTTAATGCTAGTCTAGTTTAGTTTCTTTTTTATTTCCTGTGGTGCTGTGCACTTGCAAGAAATTGTGGATTGGATATCCTTTAGTGCTACAATTGAAAGTTATAGTGAGGTATGGCTGATATATGGAGCTTCCACTTGTGAATACTCACTTGTAGGGATATATAAGGGATTAGGGAATTTAAAGTCAAATTTAAAGTCATACAATTATCACCAGCAGGGGATGTAGGAAGCATCTCTTAAATGAAATATTTTGTTAATGTCTTGATACAGGTTAATATATTTCGAATTTCATTTTGGTTAGGTTTGAGCATGTTCGAATGAGATTAGGCCCCAATTAGGATGAACATATGATAGTTAAAAAATTGTCGGTAGATTCCATGTAACGTTAAAATGAAATTGTTAGGTTCAGATTTGTATTGGACCTCAAGAATCTCCAAAATAAAAATATTTGACAAATGGTCAGAAACAGGTTCAAAATTCATTTGGGGTTCCTTCTGGTCATGCTTGATCGTGTACTGATGAGATTGGACCTAGGATCCAAGCTTACCAAACTCAAATGGACTTGAAGTTTGATGAACAAACGTTAGTTAAGAACTATAGGTAAATACAATACAGACAATTGTATAGTCGATTTGTTATACATATTTGTGAGATAGGACCGGCTGGATTGAATACAATTGAGAAGATGGATAAACTTAGAAGCGATCCCACTTGCTCACTTTTATGATCCTAGGATACTCGAAATTCATGAATTTCACATGCTTGCATATATATTATGATTATTGCTTGGAGGTACTTTTGAATGCGAAATTCTCTGCACTTCAATGCAGGTTTCAAACTTTGAGTGCGATTTAAAGGGTTATTTTTTCTACTAAACCCCCGGAGTATTTGTTACCGTGGACTAGGTTTATCGGGTAGTTCAACATGCTGGAAGAGCTTTTATCTTGCCAATCAGGTTATTTTGTTCTTTTTAGTCACATCTAGTTTTCTCTCCATGAAATTTAAGTTGTGGATAAAGAAATCTTTTTTAAATGTTCTTTGTGATGAACTAGTGTTTTGATTTTGGTACTTGAAATATGTATTCATGGTAATAGCGTTTATGGTTATTACTTTGTCATGATAGTAATTATGGGAGTGTTGATAGCCTTGTATGATAGGACAATAGGTCTATCATCGTTCATTGTTTTCTGAAAGTTCCACCAGCCAATGTCAACGCACATAAGCGAAATAAACGATACACATGGGCATCAGCAAGAACGTATACATTTGTCATCTTCAAACACTATGCGGTTTGTTTAGAGGAGCTCCATTCCTTCCTTCTTTGTACTTAAAAAAATTGTTCCATTTACTCACTTAATATACGTCATATGTTTTAAAACTAGTGCAAATTCCCTGGAATTGTGGCTATCTTTCTAGGATTGAACTAGAGGATTTCTTCACATTTTTTATCACCTCTATCAACTCCACACCACAATGGCCACATCATTGTGTACATGTTTCACAAGCACAATTTATAGCTGTGAAGTATGACGATGAGAAATATCTTTTTTGTTTCTGCATGCTATAACTATTTGATTTTGCAGAATAAGATGTGTGCGCTCCAAATCCAAGAATACAAAACTGCAAATTGCATTAACTATTCATCTTGATATACTTCACAGACTTGCAAAACCTTCAAATTGTGGATCTACTTCAGAGCAGCAATAACTCATGTCATACGTACACTCATTTGGGTGCCCCTTATCTTTGTATATTCTAAAATTCTTAACATTCTGATCGACACGGCATCATACTTAACACAATTCAATGTATCCTATACAATCACAAGACATGGTGTTTGTCATGTGACCTTATTCATTATATCCCAAACAGATAAGTTATCTTTCCAAAAAAGTATTGCAAAAAGATTGCTTCTAAATGTTATTACATGTTATGATCAAATACAGACGCTTGAAAAAGTGGAAACATTTATACATTCTTTTGTAAATTATAAAAGCCTTCACTTCAAACATTCTGATGGACACCTGACATGGTATCATACTTATCACAATTCAACGCAAAACTTCACTATAGGTCCCTAATGTGTTAGCCAAATTTCATTTGAGTCCTTAGTGTTTGAAAGTCATCAATAGAGATCCCTAACGTTTTCTCCATCATCAAATTAGGTCCTTTTTGAGATTTTCTGTTATTTATTGCTGACGTTGACTGGACTATCTTTTCTCTCTCCTTTTTGGCCCGTAACCCCCTACAAGTTTTTAAATTACAAATAACATCCTTAAGGTTTTGAACATTATAGATAGCTCCTAAAAATTTTCAAAAACTACATGTGATCCGCTAAAAAGTTTACAACCAACCTCTTGAAAGTTTTAAAAATTACAAATAGCACTTTAAAAGTTATTTGCAATTTTTAGAACTTTTAAGGGGCTATTTGTAATTTTTTATGATCTGTTTGTAAAAATTTAGGGGTCCATCTATAGTTTTCAAACCTTCAGCAGTTGTTGACATATTTTGTAGAAGGGTTTTTATAAAATTTTAGGGGGTTATTTATAAATTTCAAAGTTTTAGAGGGCTGTTTAGAGAACTTTTAGGGGACCTTGCATAGAAAATATGCAAACAGACTCTTGACGTTTGAAAAACTATGAATAGACCCCTGATTTTTATAAACAAACCCTTAAAAATTTTACAACTACCCCCTGAAAGTTTACAAATAACATATAAGGTGCTATTTATAATTTTCAAAACTTCTAGGGGGTAGTTGAAAATTTTTTAGGGGATCACTTGTTGCCTTTGAAAAATTTTTAGGGGTCTAATTGTAGTATTGAATACTTTCAGGGTTCATTTATAATTTTAAAAACTCGTAGGGGCTTACGTGGTAAAAAGGAGAGAAAAGACGGTCCAATTAGCTACCACGTCAGCAATAGATAACGGAATATATCAAAAAGGACCTAATTTGATAACAGAGAAAACGTTAGAGATCTCTATTGATGACTTCCAAATGTTAAGGACTCAAATGAAGTTTTGCTACAATTCAATGTATCCTGAAGGTTTCTCTCTTGTGGCTTGGTGTCTGTGACAGAGGTATGCTGCCTTATTCCTTGAATCCCTAACAGATAATTAATATGAGTTATTTTCTTATAATTTGCCAAAAAAAAGGGGAATGGTGGCATATGATTAATATGCTGAACACCTTCAGGAGAAAAGTGTAAATATTCATAAGTATTTGTCACCATGCGTCGGGTTATGTTAGTGTAGAACCTATTCCTTCACTAGATTTGAAACTAGCACACTTAACTATCTATAATATTTTATCCAACGGTCATAATTTTCTGTGTGTTTGAGACTTTATGAATTGATAGCATGTGGTGTACATAAGAGTGTATAGGATTTTATATAGGACGAATTTTCAAAACCGTCCTATTTGGACTTTTAATCCTAAAAACCGACCTATTTACCTTTTATTTGCAAAAACCGATTTGGTTTCATCCCTAGCGCTAAAACCAGGTCGGTTTTTGCAAAAAAGTTCCCAAATTTCATGGGAGTTCAACTCCCGTGAAGTTTAACAACTATTTTGTTAAGCTGCTAAACTTCACGGGAGTTCAACTCCCGTGAAGTTTGTTTTTTCTCTGACTTCATCCTCCCCGTATAAATAAATCCCTGCTCACCCGCTCCCTCTCGATCCCTACACCCACCATCAATCCTCAGATCCAATCTCTCGCCTCTCCACAAGCAATGGAGCCCGTATCATCATGGGGCCTCACTCCTCTCGAGAACACGGAGAACTTTACGTCCTTCGATGTCATCGAAGCCCTCGTCCTCTCCGCCTCCGTCCTCTGGTCCTCCGCCCGCATGCCCTCCGTCGCCGTCCTTTGGTCCTCTGCTACCTACTCCCGTGGTCCTCGGCCCCCGCTTCACCTTCCTCCTCGGCAACGCTATTGTCCTCACCCTCCTCTTCAAGCCCCCCCCCCCCCGACGTCACCACCGAGATCTAGATCTCGACCTTTGCTCCGTCGCCGCAGATGTCTTCGCTCCCTTTCCCCCGTTGTCCTCGGCCTTCGGTCTTCAAGTCTCGCTGGCGGAGGTGGTGTTCGAGGTCAAGAGGGTCAGCGTATTGCATGGAGGACTGAAAATTCAATTTGAAGTTAACTCTCGTGAAGTTTAGCAATATTTCAAAATAGTTGTTAAACTTCACGGGAGTTCAACTCCAGTGAAGTTTGGGAACTTTTTTCACAAAAACGACCTGGTTTTAGCTCTGGGGATGAAACCAGGTCGGTTTTTGCAACTAAAGTTGAAAGGGGTCGTTTTTTGGGATTTAGTTTGTAAATAGGGTGGTTTTGAAAATTTTCCCTTTTATATAGTATGCTTTAGTTTCTTAGTTTACTATTAAACATGAAAACCTTTATTTGTCATAGCAAGGAATTTACGTGAAAATCTCTGACTGCACTCTTTGCTTAAACATTTAAGATAGGCAGGATTACCGAATATCATTAAGTATTTTGGAGTAATGCATTTTTCACTTAGTAGATAGTTGAGAGTTGAAAGGGAGTTATAGGAGTGTGTAACATATATTTTCCTATGTGTTGCCTATTATTATCATATATTACAATGATATTTGGCAATATTCAATGGTTTCTACTTCTTGCTAAACAGTGTGCAGAACTATAACGTATCATAGTTGTAAGACCTGGATTTTAAGTTTCAATTTTTTATTTGTCTGTTGTGGTCCATATTTTCAAGCCGTTCATTTACAAGTGGAATTATGCCTCTGCTAGTAATGCTATGTTTATTTAATGGAGAAAAGCGAATGTCGATCAGTTTCATTCATCGTTGATCACTGCATGAATATGTGTTATATGCTACGCTTGAATAACAATGCCCTAATCATATACTGTAATGATAATAGGCAACATTCAATGATTTTGACGTTGCTAAACAATTGTGCTGAACTATAAGGTTTCATCAATGCCCTAAGAAATGGATATATTCTTAGAGAGTAAAATACTTGTGTGCTGATTTAAGCAATAATTATCAGATTTAATGGAACAGTAACAAGTGACAGATTGGCTCATCTTTGGTTACTACATGTATATATGATGCGCTTGAATATCAGCGCTGTGGTGAGATTCTTTTTCAGGTACATCAATAGGTATGACACTTTGTATTATACAATGGATAAGTATAGGACTATGCTCAAAGCGCTAGTAGATGGAAACTTTAATTGCATAAATTTGAAGTAAATTGTGTCCTGATCCGCACTCGTACTTCTTTAGGAATGCGAAGTTTCTTATATTATATATGAGCTGGTTCCAGTTTTTAGGCACAAAGTTCATCAAAAAGGATGGGGCTGTGCAAGATATTGTTTGATGTTACTGCTTGCTTATCCCACTGCTAGTGGCATCATTTTGTATGGATGGCTGTATAGAGCTTCTGGTACTTTGAAATGCAAATTTATAGTAAAATTAAAAAGCCAGGCGTGGACACATTTAACTTCGACATGGATGCAGGTTATATGGCATTGCTTTTTTTTTTTCACGCCAAATATTGGAAAATGACTCATTGTATGTTTCCTTCAGCTCAAATGATTACTTTGATGTTCTGTGGATGAAAGGTACAAAATCGTAATAATATTTGGGTCTTCAACATGGTTGATTGAACTTCTAGTTGTCTATGGGACAGGTATCTGAAATTGTGTATGCGTGTTTCTAAGGTAATAAAACTTTACATGCTTGTGGATATCCCATAAGGTTAAATACATTTTGCTTGTTCTGGCGGAGAGCAGTTAGGAAACTGCAGTTATGGGTCAATGTTCTTGTATGCGGATGGTGCGCGCTCTAAACTTTCTTTTGTGTAGCTGCATGAACAAGTTTAATTTGCTTCTATTTCAAATTGTTTGTCTCAGAGCTACCGGAATGAAAGGACTACACGGGAACGGAGAATTTGAAGCCTTTTGGGGAAAAAATGGATAGCTGATGGCAGCGTATTGACTATTTTTTTTTGTTAATCGGGGTAACTTTGTATGTCGTTGTAAATTATATGTAAGGAACGTTATTATTATGTAAAATCTGCACCGTGGTTGAAACTCGTTCTTCATTCGTCCGTCTTCCTATTCTTTAATCTGTTGTCATCGGCGGATGGCTAATTGAACCTATTATAAGCAACGGAAAGGGGTACTTTGTGGTGTCTTTGGTTAACTTGTTTATCTTTTTTAATTATTACTATTATGTTTTTTTAATTATTACTATTATTGAGAGTGAGCTGCCCTCCTGGATGATTAGGAGAAATGGAAGTGCGTAACGACTCGAAAAGTCTCAATTACATAGCCTCTTCTATCTCTAATGTTCTTATTTTTCCTGAGTTACCACTGACAGTAGGTCTTCCTTGAATTCGGAATCAGTCAACGATGATCCTCCTAATATCCTAAGATATGAGTCTAAAAGAAAATAGATGTGTTGATAAGTCAAGTTACGGTCACATTCATCTCAATCCATTAATTATAAAGATCCAGGTAAGATAATTTTATTTCGTCACATCACATCTTGAACAAATAAAATCAAAATTTCAGTATCTTGTTTTCTCTTAAAATAAGGGATTTATATTCAGATCTACAGTTTGAAAAAGAAAGAAAAGCAGCGATAACTTAGCTTGATGACTATGCTTTCCAAACTGTGATTGTGAGGTCTGTGATGGCTCATTAATTTTAATAGAAATCTAAATGAAAGGACCCCACACTTTCTAAGTGAAAGCACCCCACACTTCCGTGTTACTAGTGTAGGAGAAGTTTAGATATTATAGTTTAGCTACAATTATTTAAAAAAAAGAAATCCCAGTAAAACGTAAATTTTTTCGGAACCATCCACAATATTAAAAGAAAAGAAAAAAAAGAAAAAAAAAAAAGAAAACATAACCAACCAAAAAATAGAGGACTATAATCCACAAGCTACGATTGGTTAGGCCCCCACACACACACACCCTACCCATCCAAAAAAACTAACCCAAACAGCCCCTTAATATCTCTATCACCGGTCATTAAAGTGGGTCGGAAAAACCTGACCTCCAAGAGCCGTTTTCAACTTTACGGATAGCGAGATTTTCCATTTAACGTCGACAGTGACGAATGTCACTGTGTGGCCGATACCTTTCGTGGCGAGGGGACAAGAGAAGAAGACATGATGAGAGTCATTCTCCACATCAAAATCTCGGAAAACGCACTTCATATTTACCAACGTATTCTTAGCTCTTTTAAGATAATTTAAAAAAAATACTGTTGGGGTGGGGAAATTTTAGAAAAATGTCTTCCCAAAATCGTTCGAATTTATTTTGATCCTCTAAACTACAAAAAGTAGCACAACTTTAATCTTAATTGTTAATTATTATCTTGATGATAGTTTTATAAATTCTAAATCTAATATTCACGACACCTCATATATTATATTCATTTCTAATTTAAACTCAAGGAAAAATCATAACCATCTAATCTATATTATAAAAGAGAATACCCATGTTAAAACTTTTAATTTTCTTTTGGAAAAATTGCTTCAAGGCCCCAAAATTGAAAATACAATGTGACCCAGCCCCCTGTATTATTTTTCATGTGTATTAGCCCCAAAAATGAAAAGTTAACGTGATTCTGCCCTTTTTACAATTCCCAAGAGAATTAATTCCCAAAAAACCCCAAACTACCCTCTTCTTCTTCTTCTTCTTCAGATCTTCTCCTTCTCCTCTCATCTCCTCTTTCACCCTCTCTCCAACCTCGCTGGATACCTCCAACACCGCCGCCACCTCAGCCTCCCCTCGACCTCGTCGACTCCATCCTCAGTCGTAGCCCCCGCCGCCTCCGCCTCCCCTCGACCTCGTCGACTCCATCCTCAGTCGTAGCCCCCGCCGCCACCATCGCTACCCTTCTTCCTCTTCTTCTTCTCCTTCTCTGTCTACCCCCTCTTGAGTTTTGAGGACTCCGTTCTCTCCCCCGTCGCCCCCATCCCCCCCCCCCCGAGATAGAGCAGATCTCCGTCGCCTCCATCGCCACGTCAGCCCCTCCCCTCCACTCTCTCCCCGTTGTTAAATCCTTGGGCGGGTCGGGATCTGATTCTAGCGGCCTATTCGTCGGCGTCGGAGTTGGTTAAGGGGATCGCGACCGAGTGTGCGGTTATTTTTGATGAGGTTGGTGGAGATCTTAGGAGTTCTAATTTGTGTTTTTTTTTGCTTTGTTTTGGGTGATTGACAGATTAGTTTGGGGGTTTAGGATTCGGGGACGGAGGGCTCGTAGTGGGCGGAGAAGGGGGTGGGACCAGTGGAGGGGGTCGACGGGGACGGAGTCGAGGTGGAAGTTGATGAGGGAGGGGTCGAGGCCGGGGAGGGAGAGGAGGAAGGGTTTGGATTGGGAGAGCTCCAGGGTCTGGATGCGGAGGGAGGGGAGGGAGGAGGTGAGGAAGGAAAGGAAGGAGACTGAGGGGGTGTAGTCGGGGTTGGGGTGGGCCGTGGGTGGTTGGGATTTGGAGGTAGCGACGGAAGGTCTGGAGACGTGATTCTTCCTCTGGCGTGAAGGTATGGACGAGACGGTGTTGAGTTTAGCTGATCAAGAAGCAGATAACCACTCATAGATTGACTTTTTGGAGGGCCAGCGTCTCGTTGACTATGGAAGATCAGATCACCGCTCCTCTAGTTCTCTGATTTGAAGTCATTGTGCCGCAAATGTATCTGATGCACCGCTAATTATACAATAGACTGAAATTATTACTCATAATTATGTGTTACTTTTTTAACATTTTTTCCAAAAGAAAAGTTTATTCTAGTAGTGTCGTGTGAGTGTGATGATACATAGATATTAGTATTTTAGTCTGTATTGAGTAACATGTTCCTTTTTGCATGAGATCAGGATAACATGTTCCATTTTGTAATTTATTTGGTAAATATCATCAGAAACATGTTAACTTTCTTTGTTCGTTTGTTAAGTTACACTGGTAACATATTAACTTTCACAGTTCGCTTGTTAACTATAATACGTAGCATGTTAACTTTAATTGGTAAATTGATAATTATATTCAGTAAACTGTTAACTATAATTCATTATCCGTTAACTGTTATTTGTAATCCATTATCCGTTAACTGTTATTTCGGATCATATACACGTTAATATAGTTCTCATTTAACATGTTAACTATAATACATAGCATGTTAACATAATCCGTTAACACATTAAAATAGAACTATAATACGTAAATTAATAACTGTAATACGTAAATTGATAACTATAATACGTAGCATCTAACACGTTGTTGTTAAAACTTGTTTCTCAGCCATGCTGTTGTTAAAACCACCTGGATCACTTAACATAGGTGTGATTGTTGTTAAAACCACCTGGATCACTTAACATAAGTGTGAATATGTGCTAATTTTTCTTCTTCACAAGAGTTAACATGTTATCAACAAGAGTTAACATGTTATCCACAAGAGTTAACATGTTTGCCACAAGAGTTAACATGTTAGCAACAAGAGTTAACATGTTATCCACAAGAGTTAACATATTATCCACAATAGTTAACATGTTAGTCATAAGAGTTAACAAATTAGCCATAAGAGTTAACATGTTATCCACAAGAATTAACATGTTAGCCACAAGAGTTAACATGTTATCTACAAGAGTTAACATGTTAGCCATGGATTGAGCTCGATGATTTTAACATGTTATCTACAAGAGTTAACATGTTTAGTAATTTAATGTTAACTCTCTTTAATGTTAACTGTGAACCTCTGTTAGTTGCTTGTTATGTTTGCGTGTTTAGATGTTAGCTTTCATGTTTTAGATTTTAACCCTCTATAACTTATTGCTTGCTATGTCATCGTTAGTGATAACAGCACAATTACATACCCGGAACTACTGTATTTGCTCTGCGGGGGAAGACTCGATGACAAAGTAATAGAGGTCATCTTAGATAGATTACGGCAATGGTTACAGTTGCAGGAGAACGTTGCCTTAAATAAGCAGCAGTATGAGATTATATCTATATATTTCTGCGTAAGACCAATCCTCATATAATTAGTTAACATTTAAGCTCTTATAGTTAACATGTTAACCACAATAGTTAACATGTTAAAATAACCGTTAGTCACAACAATGAACATGTTAGCCACAAAAGTTAACATGTTATCCATAAGAATTAACATGTTATCCACAAGAGTTAACATATAGCCACAAGAGTTAACATGTTATCCACAAGAGTTAACATGTTATCCACAAGAGTTAACATGTTAGCCATAACAGTTAACATGTTAAACACAAGAGTTAACATGTTAACTACAACAGTTAACATGATAAATATTATGGTTAAAATATTAACTATATGAATTTGAACCATGTTCACATGTTAAAGACCGCTCTTCCTTAATGTCTTAATTTTGTATAACAGCATTCACTCTATTCCCAATTGTTCGCCATGATGTAGTTGGTCACTTTACTGTAAAGAAGCAACAAAATCGTTTGTGAAACAATCAACAGATTTGGTGGTAATATCCCAATCTTATCTTTTGGTACACTATGATTCTCAATTATATTTAGGGATTAGGTAAATGTTAACCGTCAGTCAACTATAATTTACATATATTAGGTAAAACATAACAGTTAATCTACAAAACTTAATACTTAAAAGAATAAATATAGCAATTATTCAATTATACTTATATAGAACAACTAAACATTAACAGTTAATCGGCTATAGTTCACATGTAATAGGTAAAACTTAACAGCTAATTAACAAAACTTAACATTTAAAAGAAAAAAGTTAACATTTACTCCACTATACTTAACATGGAACAAATAAATGTTAACAGTTAATTTTCTATAGTTTACATTACTAACACTGCAAAACATGATACACCACTATAAAAATTGAACTAACATAAATTCACTTTATTCTTAAATACTTCCGTTCAAATCATAAAGCAATGGCATAAAACCAAACCTACATTCTCCACAATCAAGCTCTCCTCCACCCTAGCCTTCTCCTCCTCCACCTTATGAGACCTCGTCATCTCGCAAGCAACACAAACTCCTCATAACTCCTCATATCTGAGCTCACCATCAGATCCATGAAATAGCTAAACCGAGTATCACGTACAATCTCCTCATAACTCCCAAAGAAAGAAACCAAAATCTCTATTTTCTTTGTTTACCCACTAAAGCTCACAAATTGCAAAAACTCACCAAAAATAAATCACCAAAGGAGGGGGGGATCAGACCCAATCTCTGCTCTTCTTTTATTTGTACACTATAAGCTCACAAATTGTTATAACCCACCGAAAAAACCATCACCAAAGAGAGCAAACCAGCTCCAATCTCTGTTTTCTACATGTTTTTTTCACTTATAGCTCACAACTTTCTAAAAACGTCCAGCAAAAATCAACACAAAATGAGAGAAAAAGGATAGAAAGCAACTCAAATGGATGCACACATACAGATAGGATAAATTTGAACCCAAAAGACTTTAGCTTTTTAAAAAACAACAAGGGGCGCCGAATATCTGCCTTACCCCCCCCCTCCACCACCTCCGACCACCCCACCACCGACCCTACCACCACCAAACTCGGCAAATCCCAGCGATTCCAGCGACCCCACCCTATCCCTAGATTCCTCCAGATCTAGCGATTCCAACGGAAGAAGAAGAGGCGGCGCGGTGGTGGCGGCGGGGTCTACGACTGAGAATGAAGTCATAGAGGTCGAGGGGAGGCGGAGGTGGAGGAGGTGGCGGCGGTGTTGGAGGTTCCCAGCGAGGTTGGAGAGAGAGGGTGGAAGAGGAGATGGGTTTGTTGGAAGAGAAGGAGAGATCTGGAGAAGGAGAGGGGTAATTTGGGGATATATTCCCTTGGGAATTGTAATTGGGGCTGAATCACACAGAGTTCTCATTTTTGGGGTTAATACACATGAAAAATAATACAGGGGGCTGAGACACATTGTATTTTCATTTTTGGGGCCTTGAAGCAATTTTTCCTTTTCTTGGTTTTACCCTCTCAATTTTTTATAACTCAAAATGATATCATTAATTATAAAACTAATGATCCATAACTTCTCATCAACTATGCACCTTTTCATTTTCTCAAATTATCTGGCCATTCAATAAAATATATTAATAATTTATAATGTTAACAAATTTCATGAATATATGATACTTTATTATAAAGAATTATTAATTATATAATATAAAATAGTAAAAGTCATTCATTTAATAAATTTTTGTACATAATTATAATTATTAATAATAGTATAAATAGGGGTTATTTCTTTATGTTGTAAAGAATATTACCTTATTCGATAATTAATATCATCTTAGTAATAAAAATTTGGATGTTATAAGTTAAAAATAATTTTATTTTAGAAAATTAATTTATATAAAAAATTTGGATCCTTAAAATTTATGAGACATATACTTTTCTCTTTTTTTCTTCAAAATATTTGGCCACTCGCTAGAATATACTAATAATTTATAATGATAACATAATTAATAAATATATTATAATTTATTATAAAATAATTATTAATTGTAACAAAATAATGAAATTATTTATTTAATAAAATATTGTACATAATTATAAATATTAATAATAGTATAAATAGGATTTTCATATTATAACGATTATTACCATTTATGATATTATAATATTGTCTTAGACATAAAAAATTGACATTATGAACATAGTGCAATAAAATATTGGATCTTTGAAATTTAAGAGTCATGCACTTTTTGTTGGAAAGTAAATGTCTCATATATTTCAAGGATCCAATATTTTTATATAAATTACTTTTTCTAAATAATATTATTTTTAATTTATACCATCCAATTTTTTATTATTAAGACGATATTAATTATCAAACAAAGTAATATTCTTTACAACATAAAGTCATATAATACTAAAAAGTATTGCAATTGTTTAATAGATATTGTAATAAAATATGTACATGACATAAATATTTAATAATTTAAATGATTTAATTATATCAATAGTGTAGTTTAATGATTACATTATTATTTAATAATTATACTCCTAAATAAATTGTTTAATAATATAATAATAGAAGAATTTAAATAACTATTAAATGTATGTTAATAATAGTATAAGTACTAATATTAGTATAAGTTAAAAATTATAATCATAGTGCAATAAAATAATTTTTAATGGTTATATATAATTTATTAAATGATATAATATTAAATACAACAACACGTCCACGTGCAATGCACGTGCATTATACTAGTAAATAAATAATAGTTATGACTAGACAGTGCTCCCTCCACTAATTTTTTTTGGTAGTAGAGCAAATCCTCCATTTCCAACTTGTAGGCCGAAACATAGATTGAAAAACTTTGCATTTAAAAAATGGAATTTAAACAAAAGAAGAAGGGTAATAAACAGGAAGCAATGGAAAGACTTTGGGAAGCTTGCCTGACACGTAAATGCTGGAAAACAAGCAAACACACCAGTCTTTTATCCTTATTAGGCGACAGATAGGACGCTAGCAGGACACACAACAAATCTAATTAACAACGACGATCTCGATCATGTTAACTATTCTCTCCTTCTCATGAAAAATGATAGGGGCACACATCAACCATAACTCCAATCACACCCTCTTTCTCATTTGCAATAATGCACAAGCCGGGCTCCACATCTCATGTGAGGACCTGATGCACTGTAACAAATAAGAGAGTGTATGATTAGAGTTGTGGTTGTGGTTGTGACACTAGTGCCACTCCATTCCCATGGTGCTCACGACTGCCCCTTACAATGCTGCAATTTTTTTTCTCTATTTATTATTTTAAATGTTTCTATATAATATTATATTTGATTTTGACACAAAATATCTAACAAATTTGTGGTAGTCCATTATTTATTATTTTAAATATTTCTATATAATATTATATTTGATTTGGACGCAAAATATCTAACAAATTTGTGGTAGTCCATTATTTATTATTTTAAATATTTCTATATAATATTATATTTGATTTGGACGCAAAATATCTAACAAATTTGTGGTAGTCCATTTCCAAGATGTAGATCCAGAATTAGAGCGGAACAATTTTTTTTATTAAAAGATGGAATAATGATTTAAATGCAAAACCGCAATCAATTTACTTCCTTTTTTTT
>BQKN01060651.1:63965-93391 GCA_022839385.1 Asparagus kiusianus | reverse complement strand
ATATATATACGATGAATGTGTTTTTCTGTGTTTGAGAACCCATCAAGTGTTTCTATGTGAGAGGAATCGAGTCATATGTCCAGCATGTCAATTGTCGAGCAGCAGGCATTCTTTGGGCTACGCGGTCGACCGTGACGGTCGACTGTGGCGGTCAACCGCATCGGTCAACCGCATAGCGGTCAGAGAGTTTTCTCAGGTTTGGGTCTTATCGGGTTTCGGGTCGGGTTGTGCATTTTGTATATATTCTAATGAACCGAGATAACCCCATTTTGATCTGAAATCAAAACCCTAGCCCCCCTCTCTTCCCTAAAACCCTATTTCTCTTTGCTTGGTGGTTTGGGAGGAGTTCTTGGGGATTTTTAGCAGTTTTTTGTAGGTTTTAGCGAAGGGAAACGTCCTCCTTCAGATTCAGGGATTCATTGCTCACCAAAGGCGAGTAACATCTCGCCCAACTTCACCCCTTTTTATTCTCATCCTTAAATTTGAGTTTTTACTGGGTTTTATGGGCCAAAAATTATATTTTTGTAGATACAATAAATTCCTTATGACACATGATATAAAAAGCAAATGTTTTCAGTTTTAAAAGTTCACCAATGAACTCTATTATAGAGATCTAGATCTGAATTTGTTTTAAAAGGAGAAAGTTTCTGTGTTTATTGTTTTAACTATACATAGATAATGTTTAAATATGTTTGGGGATCTTGGTAATGGTTTCTAAATGTGTAAACTTTCATTTTTATCTGTTATATGAGATCTTAAGAATGCTATGTTGCTGTTAACTCAAAGAAAGAGAAGATTTACAGGTTTCGAAGCTGACAGAAACCAGATCTGGGTTTCTGTCTGCCTTACGGTCGACCGCATCGGTCAACCGCTGGGCGCGCAAAAGGGGCAGTGTGCACCTGCCCTCTGCGCGGTCGACCGCGGTGGTCGACCGCGACGTCTTGGCGGTCGACCGCACCGGTCGACCGTGAGCATATATGCTGAACAGTGAAGTTCATCTCCGTGTGCGGTCGACCGGTGCGGTCGACCGCCGTACAGTATTGTGCATAGTTGGTTTTTGCTGAGTGTTTCATGTGTTCGAGGGATTCCCTCGGCTATCTGATACTAGTGTTTACTGTTGCCATGAATCTAAGCATGATAGATGACCTGAGGGCACCAAATTTAGAATTTATACGCCGAGACGCGTGTGAAACTTGTATAAGTATATCTCTTCATACATCTCATTGATGGTTACTATTTGGTCCATGTGTTGGGGAAACTATGTAAATTTCAGTCCTCGTGTTGGACTATAATCCATTAAAGTCCTCGTGTTGGACATTTACCTATTAGATCATGTGTTGACCATTTGTTAAGCTATGAGTATGACACTTATCTGAATCAGGACACGACACTTATGTAAATTTTTGATCTTTGGCACTTATTTGGTTATGAAATAACACAGTATTTAAATTCTGAGATGGGTTGCATTCCTCTTTATTATTGTTTCTGTATTAGACTTTGGGTTTGATATTTAGGGATTTATAATTTGAGATATAAGGTATATACATGAGGGTTTCCTTGTTTGGATTATTTCACTCGACTTACATATGCTCGTGTTGTAAATTTCTAAATACTAAAATTCCTTTTTAGTTAAGATTTATGACTTTGAGACTTATTATGTATTAACTGTATTTTCTTATACAACGAGCCCTTTTCCCTTGGGGTTGGTTATGATGTTGCTCGCTAGCGCTTTGACGCTCGTTGTCCCTCCCCATTTCAGGTAACGAGCCAGGAGCCCGGAGAGTCGCAGGTTGATGGCGCCACACTTTAGCGCCCAGTTGCTTATTTTTAGTTATGTTTTATTTGGAGCTCCACTTTAGATTTTTGTTAGTCATTTGAGGACTATATCCTAGATGTTGTAAAGGCGGTGTGCCTTATTTTCCTTTGCTCAGACTTTCTGCATTTGAATATTGTGAGAAACTCCAGTTTATTTATTCAGACATTGACTGTGTACTTCTATTTGTTGGATGATGAGATATTGATGTGGTCACTATCATTTCCTCAGTTATTTCTTGTATTATCTTCTACTTGATTTTGTACCTGCACTTGTTGTTGACTCTACTAGATAGATGTTAATTGTGATGGTGAAACATGTTATTGCACGGTGTAGTGCAAAGCAGGTTTGATATTCTTGGTTTCACCTTGGACTGCAACCTTGTGTGAACCCAGGGGTGTCACAGTGTAGGTATAAAACAGACAAAATAAGGAAATAAAAATCATAGAAATGAATATCATGTCTTAACTAAAATACATCTCATATCTGGAATAATAAAAGTATCTCAACATGAATCAACTGAAAATCATACTAAAGAACACTGCCTTTACATTATGAAAATAAAACTCTAATGTCTGAATGAAAACATAAAACTATAATGGAGTCTCAGCTACTAAAATATGCGACGGCGACTATGCTAGAACTTCGTCATCCTACAGCTCTCGGGAACTCTGAGCTGCCTGAAAAGGAAATTTAAAACAAAAAAATAATAATAACAATAAGAGCGTTAGAGCACTATAGCAAGATCAACTCCATCCTCCCCCAGGGGAAAGACTGCTAGATGAAGTGGAGGCTCTATCTATTAAGCATAGTCTACCTAGTTTATTTTTCCCCATATCTAATGAAATTAATACTTAGACATCTACAATGCGAGACATAGTATGTCGAGCGAAATAATCCAAACAAGGAAACCCTCATGTATTATCATATGTCTTAAATTGTAGATATCTAAACGTTAATACTGAACTAAGAATAAACAATATAAATAAGATTAATAATTAAAAACCCTCAACAAGAGACTATTACGTCGAGTGAAATAATCAAAACAAAGAAACTCTCATGTATATACCATATGTCTTAAATTGTAAATCGCTAATCATTGATCCTAACTAAGACTTAAAGAAACAGTGCGGAAAAGTAAAGCGTCAAAATATATATCATACTTATAATATCTTCCACTATCACTTGGAAGATAAAATAAATATCAACATAATATTCCGCATGTACTTCCAAAAGTAAAGTATATTGGTCATATATCTCAACAATGAGTCAAAACTATAAATGACATTCACTAATGACTCAGGCTATCAATTAATCTTCTCAATGTAACTCTTCGCAAGATTCTGAAACTTAGCATTATCATGAGCAACGTACTACCCTGTAGGTATCCTAAACAGCGTACATGGTGCATTAGTCTCATTGCGATCTAAGTATATAACATGAGTACGGGACGACCTACCATATAGGTATTCTAAAAGACGGCTCACAAGCCTCATCACACCTTCATACGGACGGACTGCTAGACAAAGCCCTATACAAATGGAATATCGATGCACTACCACATGTAGTACTAAACTGAGTTCATCAACGATATTCATTATGTGTATAAACTGTGTATATCTGGTATATCGACGTACTATCATATATAGTACTAAGCTGTACTCATAAATAATATCCAACATGTGTATAAACAATCTCTAACTCAAGTGTAATCAGCTCAACACTTGTCAAAATCCCCTTTGGGATATTTATGTGTGTACTACGACACTATTCATGTTTATTCATGTCCATACGTGTACTATCGTGCGACTCGATCCCCGCGATCGCATCTCAAAATAGTGCAACACAATGTTCTTGAAAAGTCTTTGTGGTCGACTACTAAGCTTAGTAGTCGACTACACTGAGTCCATTCAGACTCTGTGAGGCATGAATCAGGATTAGTAGTCGAATACTATGCACATTAATCGACTACTCTTTAATATTCTAGTTTCTAAAAATCTAAACTGAACATGAGTAGCCGACTACTAAGCTTAGTAGTCGACTATCCTATCAACACATGCATTCCTTCATGCACGAACATTACTTATTTTTTAATTGCACACATCATGAAGCTAAAACAAAACCTTATACTGGGCAGATGCAACAAAGATTATGTGAATCATAATACAAAAATTTTTAAACCTTTCAAAATAGGGTTTAGCATCCTATTTAATTAATTTCATCAATTAGATCTTAATTAAACAACATAATTATCAACAAATAGTAAAAACTACTCATGAACAGAGGAAAAATTTGATTAAACAAGTTTATATGACATAGGTTTCACAAACCTAGGGTTAAGCATTGTTATTTATCATGAAAGCTCAATTAAAAGACAAAACTAGGGTTTCAGCATGATTAGAACATGATTTAGAAATTTAAAATATAATTATGAACAACCCTAATGATCATGATCATATTACTATCATAAACAACAAAGAATTTTTTTACAGATCTATCATGGGTTAAAGATTTATCATTAAAAATGTAAACTTTATCATATCGGGTAAACTTTAACATGAAAAACATCACTTTTACTATTAAAAATCTAATATTTACTAAGGGAAGGGTTTGGAGAAAGATGATCTTATGTTGCAACTCCTGAACACGTTTGCAAGACCTTCTCCTCGCCAAAAACTGCAAAGCCTCATCTTTCTCTTGACAAACGCCTCGAGATCTCTCCCAAAAATTATAATTTAGGGTTAGGGTTTGAGGAGGAAGGTGGCTGGTGTAAATCTCATGTGAAAGAGGGTAAAAAGAGCTTTAAAACGAGTATATATACACGTTAATACAACTGGATTCAAAACAGAATGAATCCGACCCGAAATCTATAAAAAATCTAAAAACAGCCCGACTAGTCAACTAATACTACTATTAGTCGACTAATGGCCTTATTAGTCAACTAATAATGTTAGCAGTTGACTACTAAGACTCAAATCAGTCTGTTTGAGAAAATAGTCTTCGGTATTTTGCCTGTAACTTTCCCGTCCGACCTCGAAATGAGGTGATTTAAGATAATTTGGAAAGCTGTTGAAGGGACCTACAACATTATTTTTATGCAAAAAGCTAATCCCAAAATCTGTTGATTTTTGAGGTATTTATAGGGAATTAAGGGGTTTAAGCGCTCCTTAAGTTTCTCCTAAGAAGGGAAGTGATCCCCTCAAATCGTGCAAAAATTGTTCAGGAACTGTTCAAGCATGTTTGAACGAGTCAAACAATGATCTAGGGTTCTAGCATGGACTCTGTGTCTGAAGTCTGGGACGCAGAGTTTGTCCCTGCATTGATGGCTAGAAACACAGTGGGCGTACCCCATTTTGAATCTGGAACGCAGAGGTGAACTCTGCGTTTTAAATTGAAGAGATTATTGATTTGTAATCTCTTTTATTGAAGTATTACGGAGACTGTTGTTTTGTAATCTTCACTTAAGCTCCTTGAAATGTGGGAGTCGTTAAATTGTAACTCCTGGTTTTGATTGTGAAGACTGTTGAATTAGAGCTATCATCGGTTATCATAAAGGTCGTCAAATTATAACCTTTCTCGATCTACGTGAAAATCATCCAATTGTAGCCTTTATTTGTTGACGTGAAAGTTGTCAGATTGTAACTCAGGTCGCCAAGTTGTTGATATGGAAGTCGTCATGTTGTAACTTCCATTGTTGGTATTCGATGTGGATCAGCTATCTGTAGTAATTTTTTAGATAGCCTTTAGAACCCCCTCCAAGTTTTTGAATGTTTGCAGTTGAGTGGAACAAATTTTTGAAATACTTTGGATCCTAAATTAGTCTAAGATTTGTTGAATGATTGTTCACTACGTCTGTTTCAAAAACATCATGAACTTGGTTGCAGAAATTTAGCTGAACAATACCCATATGAGGGTATGTATGTCATAGTTCTGCTTGAAATCTTGCTTAGAATCTTCCTTGGAATCTCCCTTGGCAGTAGGAGCAGCAATATTCTCAACAGCTACAATAGGGGTAATAGCAACAACAGACAGGCTTGGATCCTTGAGACACTGTTCACCCTTTTAGTTTGTGGGAAAGTGTATTCAGTGTCAACAGCACTAGCAAGGATGTTCTTGTAGGCATTGATGAACATGTGAGGCACAGCTACAAGAGTTGGGTAGGAGAGAGCCAGGGGGTTCCAAAATGCTTGCATTTGGGAGTTGAAACACAAAGGTGAACCCTGCGTTTGAGATTTTAAATGCACGGATGAACCTTGCATTCAGAAGTTCATCCAACTCTAATCATGAACGTAAAGGTCCCGTTTTGCACAAGATTTTTGCCTAAAATCTCATCCTAATTTGATAGCTCATTGCTATCTATAAATAGACCGCCAGGGTCACGTCCAAAGTCCTTCGACTTTTCTGTTCTTCTTTAGAGAACTCAACAGGAATCATGGTCATCTTCTCCGGTGAACTGCTTATCTTCTCTAAAGAGATTAAAATGGCTCCAAGGAAGAAGACCATTTTGACATCCACGACAGTCGCTGCTGCGGCTCAGGGTGCATCGTTGGCTTCGGTCGCCGGTGGTGTCATGGTACAGGCGGGTGCGTCGTTGCCACAAATACCCTTTGTTGGCGGTAAGTGTTAAACCTTATGGCTGTAAAACTTGTTTCAACAAGTTCTAAGATTTGAACAACGAGCAAAACTCATTCTGTTATTATAACACAGAGGTGGACCTCAGTGTTTGGAATTTTAAATGCAGGACTCGACCTCTGCATTTGATTTTTAAAATGTAGGGTTTGACCTCTGCGATTGATTTTGTAACGTAGGGTTCAACCTCTGCGTTTGATTTTTAAAACAGATGATTTGATCTCTGTGTTTGATTTTTAAAACACAGGGTTCGATCTCTGTGTTTGATTTTTGAAACGCAGGGTTCGACCTCTGCATTTGATTTTTTGAAACGTAGGGTTCGTCCTCTGCGTTTGATTTTTAAAACGTAGGGTCTGACCTCTGTGTTTTGAACTATGTCTTTTTTGGCTCTGTGCTAACTAATTGTTTTTTCTATTTGCAATGCGCTATACCAATGAGCCTCTTTCTTTCTACCATCACTTCGTCCATGAAGGTGGCGTGGATTATAACATGACGTTCAATCTATGCCGGGAATTCCCTATCTTCCAAGATACTGATAAGGAGCATGCAGATACTATAACTCAAGCCTCTCCAACAATGCTCAGGGTCCTGGTTACAGATGCCCGATTTGAAAACATAGACAACAAGAGGTTTAACAAACCGACATTTATGTTTGGAGACTCCGTCATAATTGAGAAGGATATTATGTATGATGAGGATTATAAATGGTAAAGGAAGATAGGGGATCGTCGTTTCTTTCTACCTAACATGGAGAGGATATTCCCTCTATCATATTTTTAGTATGCTTCCATTCCGAGGCACATGCATTGGAATCTCATCAAGGAGCAAGACGGGGATGCGGTTGGTGCTTTAACTTTTCACGATGTTTGCACTGTAGGTTACACCTGATAGGTGACAGCTCTAGGACCATGCTTATTTTCAACAGAATATCCAATTAGGGAAGTGGCTAGTCTAGCTAATACTTTCATCCGAAGATTTTTGGTGGTGAAAGGCGTACAATTATTCAGGTCTCCTGGATGGGTACATTCTATGAAGGCAGGATGGTGGACCCAGATGATGGAGTTTGTCTTGATGGAGGTTGAGATGCCACTTGCGAAATCTGGCCTTGGTTGTGTGATGGCCACTCAGTACGGTATCGCTCATAGACACTATAACTTCTATGCCATATTGGTGCAGTACAACCCCTAAACCTGCACTTTCTTCACTCCCATCGAGGAATTAGGTTTTGCCATCCATGAAATGCATGACATTTTTGGTCTTCCTTTCGGTGACTTTCCTTATGAAGAATTCGTACCAGGAGCAGCGGAACTACTTGCTATGTTAATGAGGGCAAAGAGGATATTTTCCCAGCTCGGACTGAATTTGAGAGCTTCCACCATCAAGAGGCAACCCCTATATCAGATATAGCCCAATTAGCTGGGTTTCTAATGTTATGGTTGAAACACTGTGTTGTTCCCACAATACCAGTAGATACTGTTTTTGCCGAAGTAGTCTACCCAGCTGTTCTTTTAGCTCACAGGAGACTATTGAATCTGCTTTTGGTAATGACTAGTTGTTTACAGAATGGTTTGCGTGAGCTGGCCCTTGATTTTATCCAAGTTAAGGAGATAGGTTCTGGGGAGAAGAAGAGCTTTACAACTCCCAACCCTCGTGTACCAGTGCCTTATACTTATTTGATGGCATAGTACGTCTTTCACTGTCCTTCATTGATGAGTGCTCCCTCTTCCCAAGGAGACATGTTCAATCTATTTTACAACGGTTAGAAGCGACCACTTGGGAGGGAACATATGTGGTTAAGGTTCATCATATTCTATCACGAGATCTTAATTACCACATTTTCACTGTTTCCTCGTCTTCGAAGGTAGAGGATATGGTGGAGTATTTCAAGATGTGATGGGTACCAATGGGTTCACCCAACTAAATGAAGGCGTTTTCCGATGGTTGCTTAATATTAGGCCTAGTTACCTCCTCTTCCAGCAAGGTGTAAAGTGTATAATTGAGCTATACCAACCATATCGGTTTGCCCAACAATTCGGGTACGACCAATTATACGCTAGGAATCCCAGGGCTCAACTCGCAGCGATCGGTAATCTGTATGAAGGAGCTAGGGCTTGGTATTATTTTGTCTCAGGTTGCACCAGGGCCAAATTCAGATTACCTCATAAGACGCCCTACTCCTTGGTTTCCATGGGTTTCTACAACAGGCACCAAGCCGCTTCTCAGATGCCTGAGTACAAGTTGAATTTATCTGGTTAGAGAAAGATCAGAAAAATGTATGCCTCAAAAAGGGGGTTTAAGACGTCTTGTTTAAAGGGAATCGTCGAGTATTTTTCTTATGAAGAGGCGCCTACTAAGGAGGGAGGAGACCAGGTATCCGAGGGAGCTTAAGTAGAAGAACCTCAGACAGCTGGAACTCCAAGAACAAGAGCAGCCGGGAAAAGCACTCTTACTGCAAAGGAAGCTGGTCAACATGAGAAACGTGCTCGTCAAAAGTTGACGGTTGAATCCCCTACTCCTAAAGGTTAGTAGGGATCAAGACTAATGGAGGATGCTATTAAAGCGATGGGAGAGGAAGAGAGATAAGAATCTTCTACCATTGGTCTTCCTCGTCGAACTGGGCTTCGTTCAATGGGTCCTGCTTTTAAGCACTGATACCATCGATTGGGGATCTAAGGTCTAGCCCAACAACAAGAATCATGGCTAAGCCAGGTGTGGTTGTGAGTTCACCTAGATCTTCAGCAGTAGGTGATGAGGAGAAGGTGGATTATGAAGCTTCTTCTGATAGTGAGGAAGCTGGTGATGATGAAGGTGATGATGAAAGTGGCCACGACGATGATGATTTAGGTGATTGGGATATCCCACCATCATCCTCTTTTGACAAAGCGTCGGCCTATATCCCTCTATCTCCCGTAGGTAAGTGCCGTCCTTTTTTGAATTATATGAATTTTCTTTCTGCATCTTAATAATTTCCATATGCAGCATCTCCAGCTCGGGAGGCTGATGAGACTATAACTACATCTCCCCCATCAGAACAAGAAGAAATGATGACTCCTTTAGTAGAGATGTCAGTTTCACTTATGATTTCTCTCACATCCACAACAACTGAGAGCGCTCCAAGTTCAGCTCAAACGAGAGCACTCATGATTCTTCCCTCAAGTCCTTTGTAATTGGATGTCGTAACTCCTTCTCCGACCACCACACCGAAATCACCTGCTCACTTCTTGCTTAGCTCTGTGACTTCGGGGACCTTGGTGCCATCTCCCATTGCTTCATCAAGCCTGGTAGGCGATCCCATCTTGCTCGAGCTCTCCCTTGGTCTTTTTAAGGGGGCGATAAAGAAGGCGATCGAGGTCATCGTTGCCGGTCAGAATACATTTGAGTCTTTCAAACCTCTCTTAATGAGTAGCTTGAATAGCATCAAATATGTAGGTGATGCTCGGTGTGTTGAACATTGCTCAGAGGCCATGTAAGGATAGTACTCAAAGGAGGTCAAAAATCAATTAAGTATCTCGTTCCTTGTGGAGCGTTTTACGCAACCTCTAAACCTTGCCTTAGACATCAATGAATTCAAATAAACTTAAATTAGTTAATTTAAACATTTCTTGTTCCTTAATAAGCTTGAATCCTTAGGGGTGACCGTGTAACAAATTTTAAAAGGCTTAGTTACGTGTAGTGAGGAATTAGTGATTTGTGGGCCAAGGGAAAAGTGATGAAATCACTCACCTTGTCTTAATTTATGATTTTTTTACTCGTAAGAGTATTTTCAAGTGAATTTCAAATCAAGATGCTCAAATCACTTTAGTGAATTCCTACTAACTATATGCAATGCAACCCTAAGAATTAAAATCAAATACAAAAGGATGTAAAAAAACATCTTTATATTTTTTAATTATGGCTTAACAATCAAACAAATATGAGAGGGCGAGCTCTTGTTTGAATTTATTATATTGTTAGTAGTTGTTTAAGTAGAGGGTGGATTTTATTAGGATTGACAAAAATAATTTTTTTATTTGTTTTTTGGCTACTAATTATCTCTAATTTGAAAATCTTAATTGTATGGTGGAATTGATAATACAAGAAAGTAAACTTACCTTTCAATATAATCTTTAACTTTCTCCTTCAAAGTTGTTCTTCCACACCAAAACACACAAATCAAAGTTTAAAATAAATAACATCCTAATTACAAATACCTTCCTCGATAACAGCATTAAAAACTTAATAGGGGTGAATAAAACAAAGTCATAAGTGTACAACTATAAAGTATGATATACAAAGATGTTGATCGCCTAATGAAGGTATGTAGTGAATAATTAAAATTTGTTCCTAAGATGAGTGTGGACCTTTAAGAGTGATAATATGAATATGGAGAGATATGAGGAAAGTGTGAATAATTGAAAATAAAATAAAACTAGATTGAGAGGGGAGAAAGAAAGGTGAAGAAATTAAAGGGAAAAAGAAAGGTGAAGAAATTAGAGGGAAATAAATAAAGGAAAATCAAGAATAGAAAAGAAAATCAAAACAAGTAAATGATGGGGAATATAAATTAGAGAAATGGGAAATTTAGAATTGAACCAACTAGTTGAATTCATTTAGGATTTATAAAATATTCTCTTTTTAACACATTTACTTTAGACTGTCAAGCCACATAAGGAAATCTTAATCTATCAAATTATCATCCAAGTAAAATTAACATTCATAAAAGAATAATAATTATATATTAATTCTAGTATTCATAAGCATAACCTATCAAACCACTCAATATAAACATAGATTATTAAGTTCTTCTTCTAACAACTAATTTTCTTGTTAATTGTCCTAAACTTGATCATTTGAAGCACATGAGAGCAATCCACAAAGCATAAAAAATAAAATTAGTTTCATACAATTCTAAAATTCCTACAATATTTTAGTTATACATTTTAGAAATTAAAACATAGAAATAAAATCTATTAGAGAACACGAAAGAAATAGAATAAAAATATAAAAAATTTTAAAAAATTAAAAAAAAAGAATAAGAACAAGAAAATAAAGATATAAACTACGAGCATAAAAGTAAATCTAAATAATAAGAAAAAAAGATGAAAGAAAATATAAACTATGTAGGAAATTAATTCTATACTATAGAATTAAAATGTAAAAAAATAACGAAAGAATATGAAAGTAAATCTACTCTACAAGATATCAAAATAAATCTAATCTACTAACATAAATAGAAAAAGAAAATAAAATCATAAAACATAAATATCTAAAGTAAGAAAATAAAAAAGAAATTGGAAAACTTACATTGCAAGAGGGTTTTAGCTATTTAAAGTAAACCTCCATCTTCATCTTCATCTTCATCAACCAATAAAGAGAAGAAAAAATTTTGAAGAGTTAAAAAATTCTTTATTAATTTTAAATAAAGTTTATAATATTTGATGGTCTTCTCAATTAAGAGTAACACTCCTCTCCAAATGGAGTTTTACAAAAAAATTTAACCTCAAACCCCTCACCATCTACCCCTATTTATAGCCTACAACAACGAATAAGAACCCCTAGATTATGCTTGCAGAACAAGGATTAAATTTCAGCCAAAAATTATTTCTGTTACGAACTAATTGGTTGACCAATCAGTTAGCTAACCAATTGGGCAATCCGTTGACCGACCGACTAGTTTGTAATCGAATTTTAATTTTTGTTAATTTCTTGACGAGTATTCTTTATGGATTCTTGAGCTTTTTGGGGCCTTGTTTTGTCTTTTTATTGGACTTCAACAAATGGTAGAAAATTAAGAAATTTAAATTTTTTTAGGGTTTTATTCATTAACTCTTTATTAGCCTATAAAATATGTTATTAGTGACATATTTATTCAAATAAGATAGATAATGATGATATAAAAGTATAATAAAATGTGATGATCATGTTCCCCAAACCCCCTTCGTATTAGAAGAAGGGGTCATCAACTATTATAATTGAACGAAATATAGACTTGGATATATTTCTCCATAAGTCGATTTATAAATAGGACTAGCGTCTGATGATTTTCTTGGCAACTCTTTAGACACATCTGACTAGGATTATGATATCAGCATTAGTGTCATGTTTGAAAAGCTCATAGTGAACATGGTTCCATATAGTTTAACTATGGATCTCAATGTATCTAAAGTATTTGGGGACCCGATGAATGATCCTTTTGCAAAACACCTTAGAGCATTGCGGCAATCACATTTCGAAAATAATGAGCCGCCTATTAAGGATAAGTGGTCTAGGTTAACGTGGGTGATGAAACTAACCCCAAGTCTATCTTCATCAGAGAGAGCTTGTTGCTCTTTGAAAATCAGGAGCTTATATCACTTGTTCAAGAATATATCGATGTCTTAGCCTATAGTAACAAAGGCATGCCTAGGTTAGATCCAGAGGTAGCTATGCATCTCCTCAATATCGATTCGAGTATTAGACCAGTCAAACAAAGATGATTCCATCCTGAGTTGATGGAATATATTAAGAAGGAAATTCGCAAACTCATTGAATGTGGATTTATCCATGAAGAACAACATTCAGATTTGTTGGCCAACATTATTATAGCAACAAAAAATGGTAAGATCCTGATTTGTATCAATTTCAGGGATCTCAACCTCACCTATCCAAAAGATAAGTTCTCTCTCCCTATCATGGAATTTAAGATTGACAGCACGTGTGGGTTTGAGAGGATATCATATATGGATGGCTTTTTCGAATAAAACCAAATAAAAATGCATACGAATGATCAAAATCACACAGTTTTCAGCACACCTCTAGGAGTATACTATTATACAATATTACCCTTACGTTTAAAGAATGCTAGAGCCACCTACCAACGTACGATGAACATGATCTTTTGTGAGCATTTGTACACGAGGATAGAATATTATGTTGATGACCTTGCAATCAAAAGTTGTCGTAAAGGAGATTATCCCAACGACTTGATAATGGTGTTTGAAATAATACGAAAAACCCAACTCAAGATGAATCCGACCAAGTCTTTCTTAGGAGTATCATCAGGTAAATTTCTTGGGTTCGTCATAACAACCAAATAGAGAAAATAAGGGTCATACAAGAAATGCCACCTCTGAGAAATCTTAAAGAACATAGAGGCTTACGGGGACGATTAGCTTACATCCGTAGATTCATAGCTAATCTATCTAGAAAATGTCAATCACTCCAAAGATTGATGAAGAAGGGCATTTTGTTCATGGAGGATGGAGCCTACTAAAGAGCTTTTGATGATAATAAAGAATATCTTATAAAGCCACCTGTCTTAGCTGTCAGTATCAGGTAAAACTTTCCTGATCTACACTAGAGCTATAGACCATTCTAGGAGATTGCTTTTCGCTCAGAAAAATGAGGATGGTCATGAACAAACCATATATTATCTTAACAAGACTATGATTAGCGCTAAACATTGCTACAATCCGGTTGAAAAAGAGTGTCTAGCTCTAAGTGTTTGTAGTGCAAAAGACGCGGGACTATTTAACTAGCAAATCCATCCATATAATCTCAAGAGTCAGTCCTCTATAGATGTTTATGATAAAACATAGATCTCTAAATTACAGGCTCGCTAAATGGGTCATATTACTTTCTTGGTATAACATGATTTTGTACCTGAGAAAGCAGTTAAGAACCAAGCAGTAGCCGACTTCTCGGTAGATCACACATCCCTTAGTCTTCTAAGCTTTATGAAGACAATCCAAATGAGGTATTTGAATCAAATCCTATTTTGACCACTAAGTCTGGTAGCTTTACTTTGATGGCACATCATGACATAATCATAAAGTGATACGAGTCACCGTGCGAGTACCTTTGATCGCGAAATTATCAAAGGTGGGTTGAGAAGAGGATGACAGAAACACAATAACAATTCAGTATGTGGCGAAGGAAAATACCCTCTCTAGATTATGAGTATGAAAAGATTACAATCCCTCTCTCACAATCTCACTAGAATCGATAACAAGCTCTCAATTCTCTCTAAAACCTAATCTCTGTTGATTAGAATCTCACTTTGATTACATCCCAATCCTAATCCTTTTGATCAGGATCTCTCTTAGACCTAAAACTCTTTAGGACTACATCTGGTCTCACATCCTCCTTTAGAAACCCTAAACAATCCCTATTTATAAGGTTTACAATGTGGTGGCAATCTGGTAAATAATTAAAACTAAACCCAACTAGGATTCCCCTAAACAGAAACCAAATCGGCCTAGGAAACCATCGATCAGTCGACTCATGATCGACTCATGCTCACTAGTCGACTCATGATCGACTCATGCTCACCAGTCGACTCATGGTCGACTCAAAACGTGCACAAACTGTGCTGGTCTACATGAGTTGACTCATGATTTCATGTGTCGACTCAACAGAAGTATTTTACTATCTGGAGGTGATTTCTTAAGTTGACTCATCAACCCGACAGTCGACTCATCAATCGTCAGTCGACTCATCATCCCGTCAGTCGACTCATCAGGCTGAGAACTAAAATCTTTGATTCTTTATTCTTCCGACTCGCTTCACGCTCCATCTTGTGCTCCGCCGTATTGCTTCACACCACTATTCTTAAGATATCATGAGAATCACCTATCCTCAAGCTCTCATGAGGATCGCTAAGCTCCCGAAGCAGAGAAGAAGATACACTCGTATCATAAAGGGATGATTTGTTGTAGAAGTAGAGGTAGTACTCATTGATCCCCACGATCATGTTCTTCCTCGGGCTTATTCATTAATTGATTCATGCTACAACAATGTGGCTTATTCAATTAAGGGCTACAGTGATTCTAAATTGATCGTTAGTCAAATCAAAGGAGAATATGAGGTCTTGCACAATGATCTTATACCTTATCATGAAGCAGCGATCAAGCTTGCTCAATCTTTCGAATGCTTTTACATCAATTATGTAACTCACCTTGAGAATACTCGTGTAGATACTTTGGTGTTGCTAACTATAACAAATGTGACTAACTATGTATATGATGCTGAAAATAGATTGACTCTACTAGGAGGATTATGGTAGATAGCCATCAACTATGCTCTCCAAAACTTATCTTGGAAGTTAATGAGGTCATGTTATGCCTGGCCCCTTTGAACCTAATGATTGTCGTTATCCGATCATTGACTACATCTTGTATGATATATTACCAGGTGATCTGAAGCAAGCGATATCTATTCAAAGAAGAGCCTCATAGTTCTTTTATGATTCTATCACACAAATATTGTACTATAGATCCTTTACTAGCATATTGCTCCAATGTTTGTCATCGAACAAAGCCCAAAAGGCACTCAAGGAAGCCCATGATGGTACATGCGGAGCTCATGAACTGAGCCTTTAACTCCAAGACCAACTTTGACGTCTAAGATATTACTTGTCAATAATGATTGTGGACACAATGGCCTACACCAAATGATGTCGTGCGTGCTAAGTCCATGTTGATTTCCTACATCAACCTCCAAAAGAATTGCATTCAATCGTCACCTCATAACCATTCAAAATGTGCAGTAATGGATATCATTGGGCAAATTAGTCCACCATCTGCTAAAGGCCACCGTTTCATCTTGGCTATAATTAATTATTTCTCTAAGTAAGCCAAAGACATTCCACTCAGAGAAGTTAAAACTTGTAACGTGATTATGTTCTTGAAACACCACGTCATTTATCTATTTAACGACTCTCGAAGGATTGTTCACGATAATGGTCCACAATTCCTCAGTAGATCATTTTTAAAATTTTCTGACTAGTTTTGAATCCAAGATGTACCCTCTATGCTATATAACCTAGCCGCTAATGGTCTAGCATAAGCATTCAACAACACCATAAATAAGTTCCTCGCTAAGCTCATCTCTTCCAAAAATTGTGAATGGGATGAGAAGCTAGGAGAGTGTTTATGGGCATATCAAATAACGGTCCACACTCCAACAGGCGCTACGCGTTTCTCTTTGGTATAAGGATGTGAAGCTGCAATACTATTGGAGATTTAGATTCCGTTATTAAGAACTACTCTTGCAAAAAAGATGACGACTGAAGAACATCATCAACGAAGATCATCAATGACGACTGAAGAACATCATCAAAGGCATCTACAAGAGTTAGAGGCATTAGATGAGTCAAGACTTAGAGCTCAACAATTATTGAGATTTACCGGTCTTGAATCTCAAGAGCCTTCAACAAGAGTGTCAGAAAATGATCATTTAAAGAAAGCGATATGGTCTTAGCTGTTTCTTGACCCATGGTTATGATGCACAAGATTAAAGGTAAATTCCAACCCAAATAAGAAGGCCCATTTGTAGTAGAGATAACCTATTCAAATAGAGCATACCGCTCAATTGATCCAACTGGAAACAAGCATATGGTGCCAATCAAGGGGAAATTTCTTAAGAAATATTACCATTGATTTGAGCCTTATTCATCTCCTCGTCGGAGATATCAGTCATGTTTTAATTTTCACCTCTAGCCATGAGAATCATATCTCAACCAAAATTACTAATTTCAACAAACTCCCCTAGCGAGTTGTCAAGTTAACACTACACCTCTGTGATAATCATATTTTATTACAATTTTATACCCTCATTATCTATTTTATATGAATAAATATGTCACTAATAATTGTTTTTATCTTTAAATGCAGGTTAATGAGGAATAAATCCCAAAAATCCCATCTCTCAACAAAGGCCTCTTGATTTAATACCAAAGCCAAAAAGAAGAAATGCCAAATTGTACAAAAGCCCAAAGCTAAAAAGAAGAAAAAATGCCAAAGCCAAAGCCAAAGCCAAGAAGGAAAAAATGCCAAAGTCCAAAAAAGCCCAAGCCCAAATACAAGAGGAGATGTGAACATCACATTGGAGAGGACCTCACATCGATAGGAGCATCGATGCCAACATCGATGCTCGTATCGATGCTAGCATCGATACACCTATCGATGCTGATATCGATACCTCCGGAATTCTGTTATGAATCTAAGGCTAAAATTTGTTGTTTTTGGATAAGATTTTAATCCAATGGCTCTCATTCACTGATGTTTACTATAAATATGGGTAGAGAGTGAGGGGTTAGAGGGTGAAAAATTTTGTAACTCTATTTGGAGAAGAGGGTTACTCTTAATTGAGAAAACCTTTCAAATTTGTAACTTTTGTTGTAATTAATAAAATAATTTTTCTCCACTTAAAATTTTTCTTTTCTTCTCTTTGTTGGATGACGAAGATGGAGATGAAGAGCAATTTAAAGGTTTGCTTTTCTTTTATTTTTCTCTTTTATTTCTTATTTCTTTTTAGTAATTTCTTATTGCTTATTGAGTTTAGATTTACATTCATGTCTTGTAGAGTAGATTTACTTTCTTATCTTTTTATTTCTTTTTATATTTTAATTTGTAGAGTAGATTTATTTTCTTACATCTTTATTTCTTTTGCAACGTAGTTAGATTTATTTCTTGTTCATAGTATAGTTTTTCTTATTTTTCTTTTCTTTTGTTTTGTAATTAGTTCTTATTCTCTTTAATTAATTTCTTGCTTTTATTTCTTAGGATGTGAAATTAATTATTGTAGGAATCTTAGAATTATACAAAACTAGTCTAATTTCCTTTATATTATGCAAAATATTCTCTTGCACTTAAAATGATAATGTTTAGGATAATCAACTAGAGAACTAATTGATAGAAGAAGAATTAGATAATCTATGCTTATCTTAAATGGTTTGATAGGTTATACTTATGAATTCTAGGATTACTATCTTTTTATTGTTCTTATCATGATTTTTATTTTTGACTTAGATGATAATTTTGTAGGTTATACTTTCCTTAAATGGTTTGATAGTCTATACTTAATAAATCTAAATTGAAATATGATAAAAAGAGAATAGTTTGTATTTAATAGTTGAGATTAACTAGTGGATTCAATTCTAGATTTCTGATATCTTTAATTGAACCCTCCATCTTTTGCTTTCTTGATTTTTTTCTCTTTCTTGCTTTTTATTTTATTCTTTGATTCTTTCTTCTCTTCTCTAAAATTCAATTTATTGTTACTTGCATATATTCACAACAATCACTCTCACTCATCATAACTCTCCACTCTCACACTTATTCTTTAATCCTATTTTGTCATACACACAACATAAAAACCAATTCTAATAATCTCTTAAAATCACCTTCCTCGTGGGATCGATAACTTTTTATACTATAACTTGATCAATTGTGCACTTGCAATTTTGATACATAATTATGCCGCATCACTCTGTAACCCTAGAAATCTCTAGTTGTCGTCATGTTAATATTACACCTCTGAAGATTCACATTTCTTCGATCCCCATAGGTTAACATTACACCTCTATCGATTATTCTATCTAACCAATTAACATTATCATTACACCTATTGCTTAAAATTAATCAATTAACATTACACTTCAATTGATTTTCACTACTGTTAAGTTTTTGCTATACCTCCAAATGGTAGTCGTTCATTGGACTCCCTAAAACCGATCGATTGGCATTATACCTCCATTGGTTGTTCTATTTATCAAATTAACATTACACCTCTATCAACTTTTCTTGTTACTACCATGTTAACATTACACCTATGAATGGTATTAATTCTCTAAACCTCATATATTAACACTACACCTCTATCAGTGTAACTATATCAAATGGTTAATATTACACCTCTATCATCTATATGGATGAGTTTGTCTCCATGACTCGGCCAATCTCCCTATAGAGTAATTCATGATTCTAAAATTCATATTATATGTTAACAGTACACCTCTATCCTACAGGCATATCGAACCAAAACAGCAAAAGTTCTTTATTAGAGTAGAGCTCTTACAAAAGGAGAATAATTATGTTCTACCCAATAAAAAAGTGGGCTATTGATGACACGGGTATTTGATACAGTCAATATGTTTGGACATTTTTGACTCTCTTACATCAAGGGCGCCCTTCAAGGTTCATTCTCCCAAAGACTTCGGAACCACTGAGATCGCTTGGATGCCAGTGGCTTCTAACTGAGCTTGTACAATCTTCAGCCGAGACATTTTGTGTGTCTGCTTATCGAACAATTCGGAGGACTTAATTCTAAACTCTTCCTTTTGCTATTACGTCGCCTCTAATTTAACTTGACCCTTGGCTATAACATCTTTGGCCTTGTTAATGTTAGCCTTCTGCTCAAAAATGGCACTAGCGACCTCACCATCCTTACCATTGATCTCCGCTAGATTAGTGGTCAACTCTTGAAGTCTTCCCTTTGCTTCCTCTATCTCTTTGTGAGCAACCACTTCAAACTCATAGCGTTTTATTATGAGATGATGAAGTTCAATATCCACAATGTTGGCAATGTCACCTCCACAAAGGTGTTGCAGTTCTTGAAAATGGAACTCAACCTTGTTAACACTACCACATATTTGCTCTAACGCAATGGTTCAAAACAGTTACGCTAGCCATGGAACCGTCGCCCTTGAGCAAGTACGACGGTTCTCAAACCGCCTCATATGCTGCCGTTGCCCTACCTCTACCGTAACGGTTTTGAACTCTATTGCAACGGTTTTTTGAACCGTTGCCCCCGCATCTAACGCAACGGTTTTAAAAGGCAAGCGGTTTTTAAGCCATTGCAACGGTTTTGATTGAGCTATTGCAACGGTTTTTAAGCTATTGCAGCGGTTTTGATTGAGATATTGTGATGGTTTTCAAGCTACTACAGCGGTTTTTTAGCTATTACAACAGTTTTAAAAGACCTAACGCAACAGTTTTAGTAGGCTAAAGCTATGGTTTTGATAGAGCTACGGCGATAGTTGGAGCTATTGCAACAGTTTTAAAAGACCTAACGCAACGGTTTTAGTAGGCTATAAGTATGGTTTTAATAAAGCTACGGCGAAATTTGGAGCTATTGCAACAGTTTTAAAAGGCCTAACGCAACAGTTTGGATTAAGCTATCGCAACAGTTTGGATCGAGCTATCGTAGCGGTTTTGATCGAGTTATCGCAACGGTTTTAATCGAGCTATTGCAACTGCTCAATCGAAGCTGTTCTTGGTTTCCTACGTCAAAATAATTATAGTATTCAATTACCTGGATAATCTTTTTAAGAACATGGCCAAGTCAAATTTTAATACACAATATAAAAGTGATTATGTTGAGCATAATCAACCATAATGATAAGTGCCAACATACATCAGTATAGTATAAAAACTACAAAGTATTAAATCCATACTACTAACATTTCAACTCAGAAAATATCGTACCGAACTAACTTTCAAACAATGTACATCAACATTTGATTACAAAACATGAAACTTCTCGGTCAAAGACTATATTCTCTATTTGTTTCCAAAAACTTGTTCCTCAATGTCAAATACTCACTAGGAACCTGTCAGTATCAATCTCAATCTTGGCTTTCATCATTTCTGTACCTGTGTAAATTTCCATGAATCAGCATAATTTTTGCAATTATGATAATAAAATTGGGGAAAAAAGATGTTTGAAAAGGAAGTTAAGAGAACATATTGATCCATGAGTACCAGAAGCGTGATGAAAGGAGTAAAAAATTCTCAGTTTCAAAATTAATACAGACACATTTGACAAAAAAAGATGGTAGAGTAAGTTATTTCGTTCAGCCCTATTTTCAGTATCTTATTCTTTCAAAACACTTCAGACATTCAAATCTGCCAAGAAAATGCATCAGCTAACAAAATACTGGCTCAGGAGAACTAAAAACATTGATGCAGACATCTCCTAGAGTCCTTCCTCATGCAAATCACTTGGTGAAAATATAATGTGAAAAAACACTAACAGGTGTTACGCCTATAAGAAGGAATCGTAAAGGACAAACCCCATGCATAGATTTAACAAATCCATACAACATCAATCTACCCAGCTAAACGAAAATCTAGTTCAAGACTTACCTCATGCATATATTCTTAATTTGACAAAACATAAAATTCTAGAGAGGATAAACCTCATGAATAGATTCGACAATCCATAAAACACAGAAATCTATTAAAATTCGTAAAATTCTACAATCCAATAGAACATAAATCTACCCAGCTAAAAGATAAATCTAGTTCAACTCACTAGAAACCTCATGCATAGATTCTACAATCCACAAACTATACAAATCTAAAAAGGACAAACCTCATAAATAGATTCTACAATCCATGAAACACAAAAATCTACCAATACGAGTAAAATTCTACAATCCATAGGAGATAGAGCTATCCAGCTAAAAGAGAATCTAGTTCAACTTGCTAGGTACAATACAGGTTCCTAGAAGCGATCTACATAGCAAAGTAAGCAGGGCAGGTAGTAGCTCTCAGTCAAGACTGCTTCTATCTTCTATCATATACTAGCAGGAACTCTATTCATTTATATGTACGAAAGATATTTTCCTTCAAAACAAATACACGTTGTAAGTTGATTAAGGTCAAATTTGTATGTACGAAAGATATTTTCCTTCAAAACAAAATACAAGTCGCAAGTTAATAAAGGACAGGTGCAGTATTATCATCAGTATGAATACGTATTGCAGATTCTCTGCTGAACAGTGCGGCCTGCAGCGATTTTGTTAGCAAGGACAGAGGGTCCAACATTGAAATTTTTGTACTTGTTCCTCTCAAAGTTATCTATATCTACATTGCCGTTAATTTCTGGGAAACTTCATGATTAGTCACACATCACTAAAACTTTTATCTAGTGCACTGAGCCTTGATGTCTCCATGTGTTTCATGCTGCGGACAAAAACTCCAGAGGACGAGACGACATTATACCATCCAAATAACTGTGTATAATAGAGATTCATGCAATATTATAATTATGATAACTTAGTAATAATACTACAACTTACCACATGAGGAATAAGTAACAGTCACAGAGATTCATGCAGAGAGTATATAGAGTGAAGCGGATATTGTGCCATTTGAATATATTCCATTTATAAAAGGATGTCTGTTTAGAACAGAGACTGAGAGCTATTATTAATGCATAATTACACTGTAAATCATAGATAAACATCATGATTACCATATCTCTACGAATTCTTGCGAAACTTTTTGAACCTGCTATGTGCAAGAGCGTTTGATTGTTTCGAATTTCCTTATTCTTTTCACTTGCTTTCTACATAATCATAAAACTTCTAATAAGTAAATTGTAATAAGTAAATTGCAACAAGAGAAACTATAGTAGTAAAAAGAAAGAAAGAATACTGAGTATGTGGGAACAACAAGCAAGCAAGCGGATTGTAAATATTCATCTAAACAGAAACTTTTTTTAAATGCATGTATATATATGTTGAGGTAATTAGATGTATATTTTGTATAAAGTATTTAACAAGTTATCTATTTGAAAAAAAAATTGATACATAGCACTAACGTGATTCCACAATCTAGTCGTATCAAACATGATCTGATAATTCTCATTTGTGTTTTAGTCATCAACTATTTAATCAACTATTAAGGTTTTTATGTAACCTGTTTTGAGTGATATTCTCGGTGTTATTCGCAAATAACTGGAGGGATTGTATGATTTTTTTGACCCCTATTTTGGAGGCCAAGCTTTTTCCAAAGAAAATTATGAGGTAGTCTTCTTTAGTAGCTGTTTGTTAATAAGAAATATAGCATAGTTTTTGGTCAAAGGACAATAGTTTTCCATTACCAATGAGCAACAGGTACAATCAAGCATACAGGCATAACTGCAAGTATGCATAGCACAAGATCAGGATGATATCAAGGCTAACCATATGAAAATACACCTCTCAAACAAAAAACTCAACAAGTATTAATAACACCCCAATATAAACGCCAGATCACTCTTATGTACAGCATAACCAGTCCACCCAGTGTCTGAACTTTGGAAATATTAGCATGTAAAACAAATACACGCACATGCAAGCTCACTAGCTTCACAATCGTCCATTAACAGTGCACATTGCAACTAACAGTATTAAAGCTAGATGAGAGAATTCTTTTACTGATGCTAAATTTGTCCTAGTTAAATGCGTCAGGGCAACGATGATCTGGATTAATTTCTAAATTTAGAGGCTCGAGCACATTTGCCAAACCAACAGTACTGTACTTAATTAACTTTACCAGTAAACTCATTAGTATAATTGCAATGGAATTATAATAAAGATTAGCAGCTAATAATTGAGATGCAGCATGTCATTCCCCTGTCCTTGTGTAAAAAGAAAGAAAGAATACTAAGTATTTAGCCTTATAATTTAAATATAGGTCTTGATGATGATAACTAAAATTACTAATATGAACCTACAGGGATAGTATGTTCAAAAGAAACAAAACAATGATATTAATAGAAAATTAAATTCTTACCCTTGCATTTTGAGAATGCCAAATCTTTAGTAAAGCTCTAAATTGACCCTTGGGAACAGTCTTGGGGCGTTTTTTCCATCTTTCTCCATCATTTTTTAAACCAGTAAAGTATTGACGTTTCAGCAAGCACTTCCACCGCCTCCATGCACTATTAATTGTTTGCAAGGTCCATTTTCGTCCTGAATCGGCAATTGAATACTTCTCCTACAATGACATAACAATATACAAGTTAAAATCTACCTTGTCATTACACAAAATGATTTTTTTGTGCTATATCATACCTTCACATATTCCCACAAACTATCTTTCTCTTCTTTCCCAATGTCGTGCCAATTCTTATCTAGTGGTGTTCGTCTTGGATTTCTTCCAAGGGTACCCAGAAAACTACTAAGTTCATTTAAGATATTATCTGTCGGTCCAATAGGTATCCTAAATTTGTCTAAAATTACAACTGGACGTGCCTCTATACCTCGTTCATGTACTTTTAAACACTTAGTTGGCCCTCTATGATTTTTGGCCTGTTGTACCTCTCTTTGTTCATCTTCCCTTATCTCTTCATCTTCGTCTTCGTCAACCTCTCTCTGTTCATCTTCTCTTATCTCCTCATCTACATTGACCTCTCTCTCTTCATCTTCCCTTATCACCTCATTGTCAGACTCTATAAAATCTTCCTCATAATCTCCATTTTCTAATTCAATATTCTCTAACTCTTTCTCTTTCTCCATCAATTTGTTTTTATCAAGTTTCCGAGGATCTTTCCGTCCCTTTCCTGATCGAGTCTTCACTTGCAAATGATTCTTTCCAAGATGTTTTTCTTTTGCCTTTTCTCCTCTTGGACCTTATGTCCCTGTAATGATTTAGTCTTTGTCAATTGCACATCTACACTCTGAACTTGCTTTCGCAACTTGCTTGTAACGTGTTTTATTTTCATCCTTGGTACATTGCTTCCATCAAGTTGCTAGCTGCAGGATTTGGATTGATTCATCCTCGCAAGATTTGTCACATGTAGAGGAGGATAAAAGATCTTTTTACGCTTCGTTGCAAGAGGTTTGCTCATGACCTACAAAATAAGAAATGCAAGGACTTTAAATGGATTGTATTAAGTTGAAGGATTGTAAAAAAAGAATTCTGTTGCAACGAAGGATGAAAAAATAGATAAAAAGTAAGAAACAGTGAGTATTATCCTGCAACGAATTTTGGAAGTCAACTATTGCTATATATTATCCGAATTTTGGAAGTCAACTATTGCTAATGTTCCTGCATATTTTACCCATGGTTAAGCATATTCAAAAGAAAATAATGGTTTAGATGAGCTTTCGACGCATTATGGCCGAAAAATGACATCCTGGGAGTGGATGGGCATTGATTCCTTGCATCAACACACAACACAAAGTTAAAGCTGATGATGGTGTTGATTTAAAAATAGGCATGCCCATGCTTTTATATAGTCAGGGGCTATACTTTGTGGAGATCGATGATCATGAGCTGAATGCCCAAAGCCTTGAATATGATAAACTCAGCTAAAGGTGGATAATAGGAGACTACGTATTCAAAAAGTAAATAAAAAGTTAACTGAGAAACTCACATTTAACTTCAGAATCAGTGAGTCCACTTTTGACTCAAGCCTGAACTAGAGAAAGCAATCCAAAGGCCAGTTACCAAAAATCTCGGAAACTCAAGAGTTCAGTCACTAAGAATGCCAAAATTCTTACTCTTCACAGTTGCATATATGCTTAAAACAACATATAACAGTCAAATTGGAATTTGATTTCTTTTGTAAGATTAATGTGTCTTTTACAGCAACATAGGTGCGCGCGGAACAGGAAACAGCATTAAAAAATTGTAAGATGTAAACATATATCATACCACTTGAATCTATACGTGCATCCTTCAAACTACGGAGTTGTGTGGACCTCTTTAAACTAAGACTTCAGATGACATGACTGTAACATACAATTCAAATTGACAAAGAAATTGTTCAGGGGGGACAAGAAACCAAAAATGATGCAGATCAATATTCGATTGATATGCTGTCCAGTTCCTGCGGTTTTGCTTAAGCTATAGCTTTTTATGTCTATGCTCGGCTCATGTACTGTCCGGTTCTCGTGTCAACCATTATCTTTTTACACTATTACTTTTCTACCCCTTGATGCAATTAATTTTCGACCCCTCAAGTAACCAAGTCTGACACGTTCTTAACGCTTTTCTAAAGTTCACTGTATCTATGACATGCTTAATGGAGCATTTCCTAATTTTTTTTAAGCAAAGAATGCTTCAGAAGTTATTATGCAAGAGCTGTTTTATAAAGAGCTATTTTATGTCCTAATTTTTTCAAGCAAAGAATGCTTCAGAAGTTATTATGCAAGCTAGCATGTTACCAAGAAATGAATAATATGAAGAGCTGTTTTATGTCCATGATGAACTAATATAGGATTTTTAAAAGAATTTACCTCAAATGATCTCTTCTCTTTTGAACTTGATCTAGAATCACCAACTGTTTCCATCACTCAAAGAGAAGTGATTAACTAGTAATAAATGAAAAGAATGATCAAGCTAAAACCCACAAAAACTGAAACCTGCATTCTTTGTATAATGAAGTGTATTATTATACATACAAGTATATTTATGCCGTGCACGTGTCTTCGAGATCCCCAGTCTTGGCAGCACTCCAATGCAAGCCGAAACGTAGTTCCCAACCCAAGCACAATGAGAACACCTACATTCCAAGAGTTTTCATCGATGAAATCAAGTTTGTTATAAAGTTTATTGCAAACAACCTAGGAATCATGCAATAACAAGATGCTCAATGCCAAAAAAGGAGAGGCACAATGAATCTCAGTTTTCACTTGCTTAGTTTCCATTTATGTTTAGCCTACAAAAATTAGAACAATATTTAATCACAAGATGAGCAAATACATGATCCAAATAAAGAAGAATTTTGTAAGTTCCATAAAAAAAACCTTTTATAATCTAAAGTATATTTAGTAACTGAAGCATCTCCATCATGTTGTATTCTAGTTGTTACATGGCCACACAGGCATGAACATATATCATAGGATGTGAAATTATGAATCATACCCTTATAAAAGGTTTATAAAGTTTATTGCAAACAGCCTAGGAATCATGTAATAACAAGGTGCTCAATGCCAAAAAAGGAGAGGCACAATGAATCTCAATTTTCACTTGCTTAGTTTCCATTTATGTTTAGCCTACAAAAATTAGAACAATATTTAATCACAAGATGAGCAAATACATGATCCACATAAAGAAGAATTTTGTAAGTTCCATAAAGTTCAGTGCATGTTTCATCTGAATCAGCCAGAATTCGATTACAAACAGAGCAAATACTAGATGATCATAGTAATGAAGTTTAGAGTTAATAAAGGTGCAACAACCCAAAAAAACAGTTATCGAAATTTTTAGGGTCAAACCTGAATCATCCAATGAATGGGCATAAAACTAGCTAAGAAAAATCCATACAGGAAGACAATGAAGCATGAGTTAGTTTGAATGGAAAAATGACCAAATGCATAGTTCAAAAATAAGCAACACATCCAATTCCAATCTTGACACAAGTACAAAGTATTGAAGACAAAAGGAGTATCCTCCATCTAATCCCAATCTGATTCATCTTGATTTCCACTTTTTGTTTCATCTTGATCTCCACCTTCTGATTCTTCTTCATTTTCATCTTCTAGCTCCTCCATGTTTGGCAGAATGTCAACAATGGATCTTGGCAAACCATCTCTACACCAACCAATATTAACTGCATCATCATCATCATCAATGCTTGCAATCAAATCCATTCCGTTGTCATCACTCTCGGCCCAATATTGATCGCTATGAGTGACACCAAGATCTTCAAACACATTGCTTGGAATCTTCAAAACATAATGCCAATTCTTATTAACCTCTTCAACAGGGTCTTTCACATAAAAAACTTGATGCACTTGGCATGCCATCACAAAAGGATCATTTGTATGACATTTGTTGTTAAAATTTACACGAGTAAGCCCATTTTCATCCGTGTCATGCTGAAACCAATCACACTTAAACAAAACAACACTAAAATTGCCCCAGTAATCTAGTTCAATGATATCTTATATGACTCCATAGAATGCCACTTTAGCAGTTATAGGATTATGGTCTCTAGAGCTTGCATAACTATCCACTTCACTTAATAAAGAAACACCACTATTTTGAGTTTTGCATGTATCATCGCGTGCTTTAATGTAGAAAGTATAGCCATTAATATAATATCCTTTATATCTCTTGGCGATATTGTTAGGACCCATCGAAAAAAACTTCATGTATTTGGGTATTGATTGAGATTCAGCCACAGTATCTTTAAACCATATAAGAAAATCCTTACTATGCCTTTGAGCTTCCACCCATTTTCTTCTTCTACCTCGTTTTCTCGGTTCATTCTCAATCAAGAGTTTGTGCTCTCTGCATTAATAAGAAACAAACATAATATGTTATATAGTGGAATTTAAAGAATACCAAAAATAATTTATAAAGATTTAATAAAAAAAGTATACCTAATATACTCCCCAACTTCCCTATTACCGCAATTGAATAAAGCATATCTATGTGCATTAACCCAATCTACATCATCCAATGCAAATGCTTTGCCTTTCCTTTTCCTCTTTCCGCCCACGGGATGACCTATCTTTGGAAAAATAGGTGATGGTTCATCATCATCAATGACTTCATCATACTTTCTTGTATATCTATTAAATCTTGTCTTCACACCATCATGTAGATATAACGAGCAAAAAGTTAGCGACTCTTCAGCCAAATACCCCTCCGCTATGGAACCTTCAGGAGCACTTCTATTGCGAACATATGACTTTAATCTACAAAGATATCTCTCTACTGGATACATCCAACAGTAGTTAACTGGCCCACAATCCAAAATTTGTTGAACTAAATGAATTGGCAAATGCACCATAATATCAAAAAAGCTAGGTAAAAATATTTTCTCTAGTTGACAAAGTATCTCCACAATTTCTGACTACAATTTATAAAGATCATTTAAATTATGAACTTTGCTACATAAGCCCTTGAAGAAAGCCCCTAATCCGATTAATGGAATAGAAACACGTCTAGGCATAGTTCTTCTCAGAGCATCTGAAAGCAAATACTGCATGAGAAAATGAGCATCGTGTGTCTTATACCCTGATATTTTTTTCCCTTTAACATTGACACACCTCGAGATATTTGATGCACAACCATGCGGCATTTTAGCATTTTTTAACACACCACAAAATATCTTTTTCTCCTCCATCGTCATCAAAAAGCATGCTTTAGCGAATGTAAAATACCGATCATCAGCTGACTTGGTTATGTGTAGATCTCTTCTTATGCCCATATGCTGCAAATCAAAACGAGCTCTGACATGATCCTTCGTCTTTTCACGAATATCTAATAATGTCCCAATTATATTATCACACACATTCTTCTCTATGTGCATTAAATCTAGCAAGTGCCGACATGTATTCTTCTCCTAATAAGGCAAATCAAAAAATATTGACCTTTTTTTTCCATGGACAGCCCTTTTCTATTTTTTTCTTCTGTTTCTACCCAAAGTCATTAACAAAGCCACGCAATTCCTCCATAATCTCTATCCCAGATAATGATTCAGGTTCTTTTCCTAACTCAACATGGCCATTAAAGTT